>JAIUZE010066542.1:13515-62290 GCA_022085475.1 Heliosperma pusillum | reverse complement strand
ATATTGATTGTTGATAGTTGATAGAAGTGAATTAGGAAAATTGGAAATGCTAGAAATGGTGTTTGTTGTTCTCGGGTGGACTTGTGCAGTTTCACTGCACCGACCCTTTTTCGTAGAATGATCATATCTCCTTCGTTACTTGCTTGTTTTAGGCTTGTGACCATTCGTTGGAACCGTAAGAGAATAAGCTATCACCTCGACTTGGAATTTATGTATTTGCATGTCTAGAACTCTGTTTATGACAGTTTGTATTGGACCCTTGTTTTAGTTAGTTTCCCAAACTTGTTGTTTTGGAGGGGTGATCTATGTTTTTATTCGTTATGCTTCACAAACTTGTTCTAATGCTTATGTATCATGTATTGATTCATTTTTATCATAGTTAAGTTTATATATTTCCCTATTCACATGTGTTGTGACGGTTTGTGGTATGTCCTACTTTGAGTCGTTTTTACAAATGTTACGGTTTGAGCACTATTTTGGTATGTGCTTTGTACTCTCATTCCCTTGGCTACCTTCCCGTTCGTAAGGCTGGAATGTCGGAACGGAGAGGTATCCTACTGCTTAAATGCATGTGTTAGTGGGCATACGACGCCGTTGTTGGGAGTTGAACGCTATGCGTTGATCGACCCGGCCGTCAAATGTTGTGTACTTGCGAGGTGGTGTTATTTGCATGTAGCGTACCGCTTGTTATGAGGCTTGTGCTCTTTTCCGCCTCTTTCGTGAATTGATCTACCGAATTTGGGGTACTCGGCGTCTATTGATTGACCGAGTCTTGGATGCGAAATGTCATCGCATGTCGAATCGGAAAATGTGATTCCGGGAATCTGGCCAGGTTTAGATTAGGAGCCGTTTAATTATCGTTCCTACCAGGAGGAAATTAGTCTACATATACGAAATGGATTGAATCGTGTATGCGTTCACGGAAGGTTTTACTTTCGTGGATGCCCATAATCATACTTGCCATGTACACGATGCTAGTGCGTTTCATTTACCGTGAGAGAGGTCCTCGTGTCGTCGTCTTTGAATGCGTGATTTCATGATATTATTCATGGTCATTTCATGATTGGGCACCGTCGTCTTTGATTGTGTGATTTCATGATATTATTCATGGTCATTGCATGATTGGGCACCGTCAATGTCTTGGTTCGTGAATGGATGATAATATGTTGGATTTGTTGTGATCATTGCATGACTTGACTTGGTTTGTTTGTCGAGTCTCAATCTTATCAAACTTATACCGCTAACGGTGAGATGCAAGCGCTAGTGAGCGTATTCGGTTATTGCCTAAGAGTGTCTTCCCCGAGTCTTTGATTGAATATCATGATGGATTCGGATTTGTATGTCTATGCTCTTATCATTATATATTGAATTGCCTATCTATCCTTATCGTATCTCACATGTATATCTATATGTATGCATGCTCTACTTTTGTAGTTCCTTCTATGTACGTTTAATGTGATATGGCTGGGAGAACCCGGAGTTACTCCCCACTGACTGTGGCGTTCATGTTTTTCATGGATGAACAGGTTGCTTGATTGGTTGGCTTTTTGCTATGATATTTTGGGTTCGGGTGTGAGCTAGCGGGCGTAGTCCCTGGAAGGAAATAATCTATTTTCCAATCGATTAGAAAAATACTCCATCTATTACGAAAAATACCCCATCTATTTCGAAAATACCCCATCTATTTCGAAAATACCCCATCTATTTGGTAAGATCACTTTTACTTGTTAACCTTTTGGAGAGACTTCGTCTCTTGATGTAGTATAATTCGTACTTTAGTTTGTAATATATGACACTCCTCGTATTCTTTCCTTGCATGTATAAAAAGTTTTTTTTAAACTTCATATTTCCGCTATATATTTCACATGCTTGTATGTTTTATCTTTCCGCATTCGCGAGGGTTGTCACAGTTGGTATCAGAGCTTTATCGCTCCCGACGCACACAAGTGAACCCTAAACTTAAACTACTTGACCTTGAAATAATAAATGAGAGATGGGTAGACTTAAGGACCTAAGGTGGTAGTCTTGGTGTACTTGATGTTTGTTAGGTTCTAACTTGTTTGTTGATTGTGTTGAGTGATGTTATGTTTGTTTGTATCTACCGTCTTAAGGTGGATCATTTTGTTACCTAGAAGAAGTATCCTCTACCGGAGATTTGAAGATTTACTAGCCTATTTGAATTGTATTTCTTCCTCATCTTTGAATTCTCTCGTCCTTATTGTATTATGCTCTCTTCCTTCTATCTAGGTGCTTCTTTCTTTCCAACTTGTTTGCCTCTTGGAAATTACTCTTAATAATTCCTCCATTTTACCATTGGTATCCTTACCTTCCTCTTGTAACATTTTTGTGGATGCCATACCCTTTTGTTTGTGGCATATTGTACTTGGTTGGAAGAATTTTAGACTTTGTGGACTATTAGTGTTGTTAGAATGAATTTGTGATTTGAGGAAAATGGTATAGGTCTAATTTCACCCTATGGTGGTGAGAGTTGGTATCCTTGAGGAAAGTGTGGTAAGGTATGTTTGATGATTTTAGTGTATAAATGCTTGTCATGACTTGTATGTAAATAGTTCATGATATTCGATGGTGTAAGTTGAATGAGTTGGCTAGGATTTCTTAACTCATTAATAATTTAATCTTTTGGACTTAAAAGAGTAGTATTGTTTTGAAGACCATACTTATGATGTCTAAGTGGTGTAAATGAGAAGCTTTAAATGATATCTTGAGGTGCGATGTAACAACCCGTAATTTGAAAGACCGAAATTATATTTGAAAAATAATAAATTTAATTTATTTTAATTTATTACGATTTATTTGAATTTATGATAATTTAATATAATTATTTTGAATTTATTAGGAATTAAAGAGTAGGTTATACGGTTTAAACCCGAACTTCATTTAAATATTCCCGAGTCAACTTAAGTCCCGAAACAAACCCGAAACCCGACTCCTACATGTGCCACACGCCCAAAACACCTTTTTCTCTCATTTTAGATCTTTTGATTAAACTTGATTAAACTAATACAAATATCTAAGATATTTGTAACTTTATCGATCTGTCAACTTAAATTCCGCAACAAATCGCTTAAAAACAGACCCGATTTCTTCCACCTCCACACGCCTCTTCCCTCTTGTCCTTAGGATTAGATATTTTCATTAAACTAACATAATATCTAATAATATCTAGATATTTGATTAAACAAACATAATATCTAATAATATCTAGATATTTACCATAATATATTTATAAAACCCGAGTCAATTCCGTAACAGCAAGTTCAAAACCCGACTCCCGTTAAACCTCTATATTACACGGCCCAACTCCCCTCTTACTCACTCATTATCTTTTTATTTTACATTAAATCAACTTAATATCTACTTAATACCTTCTTTAATATAATCATAATCGTTCTTCGTGTTCTTGATCGTTCTTGAGCAAAATCGTCACAAAACCTTCGTTACTTGGCATAATCCGTTATAAATTATATTTCTAAAGTCTCCTCTCCGCTCTTCATCTCCGAGTACGTTTCATTTTCAATTCCGACAAAATCGTTTTCAACACTTTAATTGTTGAAATCAAGTTTGTATACTAATAATGTTATTTTTTGTCATTTCTTATAGGAGAAGATTATGAAGACGAGTTTGGTGACTCGTATATTTTAGAAGAAGATTAGTAGACGGGTTCTTAGGTCTTATTTTGGTGCTATTTGGTTTTGTGCTAGCTAAGGTAACGATTACTACACAGGGAGGAGTATGTGATCAAGACAAGACACGAGCTCAAGACAAGACTCAACATCAAGACAACAACACCATTCAAGACAACAACATCCTTTCAGACAACACCATGACCAGTTATGACAATGTCCTATTCAGTCCAAGCCACAACCACTTCAAGCCTGCTAAGACAACACTCCTACAACCAGAACAAAGCCTAGCCATCCACTTCCCAAGACTAAGCCACAACAAGACACAGCCAACAGCCCAACAAACCCAACACAACAAAAACAGCCCTCAGCCAAAAACAGCTTATCACAGCCTTCCTAAACAGGGTCCATGGGGGCCTCACACAATCAACCAAGCCTAACCAACCCTCAAACCTATGTCTTGGGAAGGTCCTCTACAACTTTCCCCAGGACTTCCCTTCCAAGAAACAAACACACAAAGAGTTAGCTTAGGGACAACTTCAGACTGTCCAGATTTCAGCCTTTTGCAGTAGTTAACATGTCACTATCAAACTTTCCTTTTATGATCAAACAAGCTCGAGGGCCTTTTAGCAGGACCTTTGGCATCCATCCCACTTCAGTTGAGCTCAAGAATCAAGCTCAGAAGTCCACCCCTCCACCAGTTTCAACCCCAACAAACCAATTAAGGCAGATTGTCCTATTAGAACTACTTTTCTACTTTATTGCTTTATGCTGAACAATGTAGCTGTTATTTCTGTTTCTTTTGCAAACCCATTGTGGCCTTAGGATGTAATGAACGAATAGGATGTAATCTCCTTGCCTATATAAGGCCTTTTCCTAATGAATGAAAGGCAGATTTGAAGTAAAATATAAAACTGAAACCTTGTTTCTGTTGCAATCTCTTGGCTGTGTGCTTGAGACAACTTCCTTTGCTTTGTGCTTGGAAGTGAGCTTGGGTCCTTAGCTGTGTGCTGGGATCAAGGTTCAACCCTCAATCATTGGCTTTGTGCTTTGGTTAAGGTTCTATCCTTGTTCTTTAACAATCAATTCAAACAGAAACAGAGTATTTGCAAAGTGTCTTAACCTTAGTTCAAATTGTCATTGTTTAGTTGTCTTTCTGAATAGTTTCAGTGCAAATTGGTTATCAGAGCTTTGGTTTGTGAGTTCATCTACCTAACTACATTAAAAACACAAAATACAACCATGAGTGAAGAGAGAATCACAGGTCTTGAAAACACAGTTCAAGGTCTTGTCAGAACTGTAATGGAGGTCTCTAGATCTGTCAATGAACTCCTTGAGGGCCAACAGAACAATGATACAAGGGGAGGCAGAGGTCGAGGAAGAGGAGCACCTTTCCCACAAGGTGGAGGAAGGAGGAGACAACCTGTAGATCAGTTTGAAATGTCAGATTCAGATGGCTCAGATCACAGCCTTCTCAGACACCAAGACAAAGATATCAAGGTAGAGATTCCTGACTTTCTAGGTAGCTTGAACCCTGATGATTTCTTAGATTGGCTAAGGTCTGTAGAAAGAGTCTTTGAGTTTAAAGGATACACTGATAGAAAGGCTTTTAAGGTTGCTATCATGAAACTAAAAGGCTATGCCTCACTGTGGTATGAAAACATGAAAACCTTGAGGGTTAGGGAAGGGAAAGAACCTGTAAAGTCATGGCTCAAACTGAAAAAGAAAATGAGAGCTAAGTTTGTCTCTAGGGACTACACTCAAGACATGTTCATTAAGCTTACTCACCTAAAGCAAGACCAAAGACCTTTAGAGTCCTACCTAAGAGACTTTGAACAACTCACTTTGCAATGTGAGGTTGTTGAGAAATCTGAACAAAAGATAGCAAGGTTCTTAGAGGGGTTGGATGAAAGGATAGCTAGTAAAGTCAGGCTACAAAATATATACTCCTTTGAAGAAGCTGTCAACTTGTCTTTAAGGGTAGAAAAGTTGGGAAAGGGAAAGGCCAGTGCTTCTAAGACACCTTCCAGAACCCCCACCTTCAAGCCTTTTGTAGGAGTCAAGATAGGAGAACCTGTGGTTCCTGTTAAGACCCCTTTCAACCTTGATAAAGGCAAGGCTGTTGAGGCAGGCCAAAGGAAGACTACCCCTCTCAAAAAGTGCTTTCAATGTCAAGGGTATGGACATTTTGCTAGAGAATGTCCATCTAAAAGGGCTCTGAGTACCCTAGAAGTAATCCATTGGGGAGATGATGAAGTGTTGGTCTGTGATGAAGAGATGGAAGAGCCTGAGGTAGAGGCTAGTGAGGAGTTGATAGAGCCTGATGCAGGGTTAAGTTTGGTAACATGGAGGGTAATGCATACTCAACCCCAACCTTTGGAAGAGGATCAAAGACACCAGATCTTTAGGACCAGATGTACCATCAAGGGTAGAGTATGTAACCTCATTATTGATGGTGGAAGCTGCACTAATGTGGCCTCCAAAACACTGATAGACAAGCTAGCTCTACCCACCAAGGACCACCCCCTACCTTACAAACTCAGATGGCTAAACAAAGGGGCTGAGATCAAGGTGGATAAACAATGTGTTGTACCTTTCTCAATTGGTAAAGGGTATGTGGATGAGAGTCTTTGTGATGTTCTACCTATGGATGCATGTCACCTTCTGCTTGGGAGACCATGGGAGTTTGATAGGGATGCCATACACCATGGGAGGGACAACACCTACACCTTTAAGTATGGAAAGAAGAAAATCACCCTGGCACCTTTACCACCTGCTTTAAAGATCAACCCAAACCCCATGAGTGAGGCTTCCAAGGAAGTCATGTTGATAAGTGAGTCAGAAATAGCACAAGAGCTAAGTGAGCTACAACCCGTATACATATTGCTTGCCAAGGAGACTGGGATGAGTATCATTGATATCCCTGAAGAGGTCAAATCTATCCTAGAAAGTTATGGTGATGTCTTCCCTACTGAGCTTCCTAGTGGACTGCCACCACTTAGAGGGATAGAGCACCACATTGACCTAGTGCCTGGAGCTATCTTACCCAACAAGCCAGCCTACAGGAGTGACCCTAAGGCTACACAAGAACTCCAACTTCAAGTAGGTGAACTACTCAACAAGGGCTATGTCAGAGAGTCCCTCAGTCCTTGTGCTGTACCAGCCTTGCTTGTGCCAAAGAAGGATGGGACTTGGCGTATGTGCATTGATAGTAGGGCCATCAACAACATTACCATCAAGTATAGGTTTCCCATACCTAGACTTAATGATATTCTGGATGAGCTAAGTGGGGCTCAAGTGTTCACTAAGATTGATCTGAGGCAGGGCTATCACCAAGTGAGGATAAGAGCAGGGGATGAATGGAAGACAGCTTTCAAGACTAAACATGGGCTCTATGAATGGTTGGTGATGCCTTTTGGGTTGTCTAATGCCCCTAGCACCTTCATGAGGTTGATGACAGAAGTCCTGAGGCCTTACTTAGGCAAATGTGTAGTGGTTTACTTTGATGACATTCTTATTTACAGTTCAACTAAGGGAGAACATTTGCAACATCTGAAGTTGTTGTTTGAGGTCCTAAGAGAGAACAAGTTGTATGGCAAGCTAGAAAAGTGCACATTCATGCAGCCTGAGGTTTACTTCCTTGGGTTCATCATCTCTAAGAAAGGAGTAGCAGTTGATCCTGAGAAGGTGCAAGCAATCAAGGAATGGCCCATTCCTCAAACTGTTACTGATGTTAGAAGTTTCCATGGGTTGGCATCTTTCTATAGGAGGTTCATACAAGGGTTTAGTTCAATCATGGCCCCTATTACTGAGTGCATGAAGAAGGGAGAGTTCAAATGGAATGAGAAGGCTGAAAGGTCCTTCAATCTGATCAAAGAGCTATTGTGTAAATCTCCAATATTGGTTCTACCAGATTTTAACAAACTCTTTGAGGTAGAGTGTGATGCCAGTGGCCTTGGCATAGGAGCAGTGCTTACTCAAGAAAAGAAACCTGTGGCATACTTCAGTGAGAAGCTAAATGGGGCCAAGCTTAACTACTCCACATATGACAAGAAATTCTATGCCATTGTGAGGGCATTGAATCATTGGGGACACTACTTGAAGCCTAAGCCTTTTGTACTTCATTCTGATCATGAGGCTCTCAAATATATTAATGGACAGCACAAACTCAACCCCAGGCATGCCAAATGGGTAGAGTTCTTGCAATCCTTCTCATTCTCCAGCAAGTATATAGAAGGTAAGAACAATGTTGTAGCTGATGCATTGTCTAGAAGGTCTGTAATGTTGACCTTCATGGAGCAAAGGGTGTTGGGGTTTGAATTTATGAAAGAGCTCTATCAAGAAGATCCAGACTTCAAGCATGAATGGGAGGTATATCAAGAAGGGCAAGTCAAGAAAGGGAGCAAATACACAGCTCAGGAAGGATACTTATTCTATGGGAACAAACTGTGTGTGCCTAAGGGACCTTATAGGGGACTACTGGTCAAAGAGGTTCACTCCAATGGCCTTGCTGGTCACTTTGGGGTACAGAAGACCTATGACATATTACAAGATCAGTTCTATTGGCCTAAGATGCTCAGTGATGTACAAGATGCCCTCAAGAGATGCAGGTCTTGTCAACTAGCCAAGGCACATTTTCAAGCAGGCCCTTACACACCACTTCCAGTGCCAAACAAGCCATGGGAAGACCTCAGTATGGACTTCATTGTAGCCTTACCTAGAACTCAAAGGGGAAAAGACTCAATCATGGTGGTTGTAGATAGATTCAGTAAGATGGCACATTTCATTGCTTGTAAGAAGACTGAGGATGCCTTGGGGGTAGCTGAACTATACTTTAGGGAGGTTGTCAAGTTACATGGGGTCCCTAGAAGCATTGTCTCAGATAGAGACACAAAGTTCATGAGCCACTTCTGGAGAACCTTGTGGAAGCTATTGAAGACCAGGTTATTATTTAGTACTTCTCACCATCCCCAAACTGATGGGCAGACAGAAGTCACTAACAGGACACTAGGAAAGATCTTAAGGAGCATTGTTTCTAAGTCATTGAAAGATTGGGACCTCAGACTAGCACAAGCTGAGTTTGCCTTCAACAGAGCTCCCTCCAGCAGCACAGGTAAAAGTCCTTTTGAAACAGTTATGGCACTAATCCTCTCATGCCTACAGACCTAGCACCAGTCAAAGGAAACAAGGCAAGCTATGATGCAAAGAAGAGAGTTGAGCAAATGATAGAGATTCATGAGCAAGTCAAGAAGCAGATTGAAAGGTCCAATGAATTGTACAAGGCTAGGTCCAAGGGACCTAAGAAAGCAAGGGAGTTCAAGGCAGGGGATCTTGTATGGTTGCATTTAAGAAAAGAGAGATTTCCAGACAAGAGGAGAAACAAGCTCATGCCAAGAGCTGATGGACCATTTGAGATATTGGAGAAGATAGGCACAAATGCTTACAAGGTGGATCTACCAGGAAGCTATGGGGTACATGGTACTTTCAATGTTGGAGACCTGAGCCCTTACCATGGTGAATCAGATGATGAAGGTGAGGAAGATTTGAGGGCAAATCCTTTTCAAGAAAAGGAGGTTGCAACAGGAGTATGTGATCAAGACAAGACACGAGCTCAAGACAAGACTCAACATCCAGACAACAACACCATTCAAGACAACAACATCCTTTCAGACAACACCATGACCAGTTATGACAATGTCCTATTCAGTCCAAGCCACAACCACTTCAAGCCTGCTAAGACAACACCCCCACAACCAGAACAAAGCCTAGCCATCCACTTCCCAAGACTAAGCCACAACAAGACACAGCCAACAGCCCAACAAACCCAACACAACAAAAACAGCCCTCAGCCAAAAACAGCCTATCACAGCCTTTCTAAACAGGGTCCATGGGGGCCTCACACAATCAACCAAGCCTAACCAACCCTCAAACCTATGTCTTGGGAAGGTCCTCTACAACTTTCCCCAGGACTTCCCTTCCAAGAAACAAACACACAAAGAGTTAGCTTAGGGACAACTTCAGACTGTCCAGATTTCAGCCTTTTGCAGTAGTTAACATGTCACTATCAAACTTTCCTTTTATGATCAAACAAGCGCGAGGGCCTTTTAGCAGGACCTTTGGCATCCATCCCACTTCAGTTGAGCTCAAGAATCAAGCTCAGAAGTCCACCCCTCCACCAGTTTCAACCCCAACAAACCAATTAAGGCAGATTGTCCTATTAGAACTACTTTTCTACTTTATTGCTTTATGCTGAACAATGTAGCTGTTATTTCTGTTTCTTTTGCAAACCCATTGTGGCCTTAGGATGTAATGAACGAATAGGATGTAATCTCCTTGCCTATATAAGGCCTTTTCCTAATGAATGAAAGGCAGATTTGAAGTAAAATATAAAACTGAAACCTTGTTTCTGTTGCAATCTCTTGGCTGTGTGCTTGAGACAACTTCATTTGCTTTGTGCTTGGAAGTGAGCTTGGGTCCTTAGCAGTGTGCTGGGATCAAGGTTCAACCCTCAATCATTGGCTTTGTGCTTTGGTTAAGGTTCTATCCTTGTTCTTTATCAATCAATTCAAACAGAAACAGAGTATTTGCAAAGTGTCTCAACCTTAGTTCAAATTGTCATTGTTTAGTTGTCTTTCTGGATAGTTTCAGTGCAATTATCGAGTTACTCGACGAATTAATGTTACATACTTTTACTTTTGTTATTGTTATTTACGGTTTTAGGTAGTAACATGCTAGGTTGTTATTATTATTAAGTTTTATGAGTTTATAACTTATTTATGGTTTTTGACATGTTGGATGATTTGTTCATAATCATGATTTTTGGTATGAATGATGGATGAATTGGTTGTTAAAATGGATGGTTGTTAATTAAAACATGTTAGAAATAAATTTGGGATTTGTTGGTGGTGGCCGTGTATGGTGGCCGGTTCAGGCCGGTTCAGGCCGGTCCAGGCCCGGTCCAGGCCCGATCTAGGTTGGCCCGTTATTTGGCCTTTGGGCTTGTGTCGATACTTAATTGTTTTGTTGTTGTTTTGACGAGTTTTAAATATGTTAAGCATGCGGGAAATATTAAGAAACGATTTTAGAAATGTTGACCAAAAACAGGCCCAAACCAGCCCGTGGGCCCGGTTCAGACCCGGTTCAGTCTCGGCCCGGTCCGGTCTTGGCTGACCCGTGAGCCCTCATATGGGCTTGTGACAGTTTTTGAATTTAGTGTTATTATTATATCATGTTTTGTAATATTTAGCAAGTGGGAAATTTTAATAAGTAAATTATTTAATTAAACGGTTTTCATAATATTATTATTTCTCACATGTTAGAAATTATAGCATGAGATTGTAGTTTAATTTGATATCCTTTAAGTCAAACGGGTTTCGTAAGAATTTATAATTCACATGTTAGGAATTAAAATAAAATAGCATGAAATGAATATGATGTTCTTATGTTCAAGCCTAAATGGCTAAGACTCTGTTTCTAGCCGGTTTGACCAAACGGGTTTGGTCAAACTATGATCTAGTCAGCCCCGTTTTGACTGATGACCCGTCGCGGGACTCGGGTCGGGGATTTGTCTTCAGGTAAAGTTTTATTTAATGAATGAATGAATGAGCCTTAGTAGATATGAGGCGATATGATATTTGAATATGATTTATATGCAATTAGTCACATGATAGGAAGTTTTTCCCGTGACTGTTTAATTGTATGATATATGTCGTGTTGACTAAGTACTCATAGAGAATTATGATTATATGGCGTCTTGACCATTCTAATTCTAAATGAGCACCTTGGACCATGACATTGATAGGCCTTACTATCTTTAACGAGTATATGTTCACTGCTTGATAGCTTTTGTGTCACTGGCCTGGGATTATGATACCAAGCCGGGGCATGGCTGCCTAATTGCTTCCACTTTGGGAATGGAGCCAGCTTAAGTACTAGCCAACCCTTTGGTGGATTTCCTTAGGGTACTCATGTGGTTTTATCATGAGTCTTGGGTGCGGTGGTTTTATCCGCATTTCTTAGGTCTGCGCAGTCTAGGATTAGGGTTGAGTTGTATCTTGGCCATGTTTTAAAGGTAACCTCTGAGCTAAGATATTTGCTTTGTATCTTGGCCATGTTTTAAAGGTAACCTCTGAGCTAAGATGTGTGCTTTGTATTTTGACCATGTTTTAAAGGTAACCTCTGAGCTAAAATAATAAGTATATCCTACCTCGTGGTATAGACTCGAGTTACAGAAGTCGACTATTGACTGTACTAAGAACTTATGCCTGTTTCTAGACGTATTGGTCTTTCATGTTTGATGATTCTATGAATCTTAGAAGGTGAGATGCAAGCCGGCTACGGTTGATAGAGTTTGGATTATCGGTTGTTAACTGATTCACATGATAGCTTGCATGAGTAGCTTAGCCTTCATATGCTAGGTTATATGTTAGTTATTTGTTTCATAACATGAAAAGCATATCGTATATGTTAAGGCTTTGTATTTTCCATATACATATCTTTTATGTTATTCATGTTTTATTAAACTCGACATTTCGTGGCTGGGAGAACTCGGAGTTACTCCCCACTGACTGTGGCTTCCGTGTTTACATTTAATGCGGTTGACAGGTTTGTGATGCATGCTTGGGTACATTGACGAGCTAGCGAGTGAAGTATTACCTTGGACCTATATTCGGTTCTTAGGATTGTATTATTTAATACACTCTTTTATTTCCGTATTTATTAGGGAGATATGCCTCCCGTTTTAGATACTTCTTATGTATAATATTATTTCCTTTTTGTTATGAACCTTTTTCTTTAAGACACCTTTGTTATGATGAATATATTTAATGGTAGTTTCCGGTTTTAAAAATTTACCGATTTTCACTAAAGTGAACCTATTAAAAACGTATTCTCATCTTTTATTTATTTAAATTACTTGTTTATCTTTCCGCAAATTCGAGGGTGTCACAGTTACGGATTGTACTTCACATGCTCTTTTCATTATATATATTAAATTGCCTATCTATCCTTATCGTATTTCACATGTATATCTATATATGCATGCTACTACTTTTGTATTTCCTTTTATGTACGTTTAATGTGATATGGCTGGGAGAACCCGGAGTTACTCCCCACTGATTGTGGGGTTCATGTTTTTCATGGATGAACAGGTTGCTTGATTGGATAGCTTTTTGCTTGGTATTTTGGGTTCGGGTGTGAGCTAGCGGGCGTTGTCCCTGGATTGAAACACCTCTAGACGATTTTAGCTAGTTTGCTAAACACTTTGACATTTATAACATTTTGAGAGACTTCGTCTCTTTGTTGTTTTTCATACTTTATTTTGTAATATTTGACACTCCTCGTATTTTCCATTTGCATGTAAAAAGGTTTTTAAAATACCGTATTTCCGCTAATTAATTCACATGCTTGTATGTTTTTATTTCCGCATTCGCGAGGGTTGTCACAAATAATCATCAACAATCAATATTCATCATCAACAATCATCAACTAACAACAATCATCATCAATAACATAAATCATAAGCTTACTAATCGTATTCTAAATACGAATTCTAACATAAAAAGCATGTAAAACACGTAAATGATATCGAGTAACCCTTCACCGTTACCTTATTGCGTCTTCACTCCGCGTTAAGGTCCTCTTCGATGAAGAAATAGTCTTTGTCGGGATCTTGAAGGTCACCACCTACAAATAGTTAATAAAAGATTAATTTACTTCACCTTGAGAAAGACGGAAAGTTTGAAAAGCGAGAAAGACGGTAATTTTATTACCAATACGGATAGAGGAAGCTAAGAGGGGAAGAATAAGACGAACTTACGTTAATTTGAGCGAGAAACAAAAGAGATATGACAATTCTAAGATTGGAAAGATTATGGAAGCTAGGGTTTTTATTTGGGTTTTCTAAGTGAAGAAGTAAGTTGAGTTGTGATGGAATGAAATAGTTTAAGGGGAGTATGAGATGTGTAAGGGAAAAAGTCAACAAAAGTCAAAGACGGCTTAAGACGAGATTTACTTGAAATCTCGCGTAATATCCAAATATGAACTCGGAAATTCTAAATTCGACTCGAAAAATTAAATTCTAAATTAAAACTTAATTTCGCTGAAAAGTATCCGTAAAATATTTTCACTATAAAAATAGGGTACATTTACGGGTGTTACACTAGGAATGAACAATTGGCCTTGTTAGGAATATAGCCATGTACTTGTTTTTCGTTTTTTTGTCGAATTTTGAACAAATGAGACAGATACTCATTGAATCAAAAATTGCCTCGAAAACGACTTTAGGGTAGCTTATTTTGAATGAAACTTGGTGTTCTGGAACCCTTATGTAATGGGTAAACTCGTTGTAGCATTAGATTTTCAGTTTGCGACGGTTTATGCATGACGCTTTTCTTGTAAGTTTCTTAAACTCAATATTAGACATTTCTTATATCATAAAATTAATAGCTAACTCTTTAACTATGAAGATCTTATGCATGCATAACATAAATATAAAGAAGGAAGAAGAAATTGTTCCTTACATTGATTTGAACGGATTTTGGGCACAAAATAGGACTTCTTCCTACTTGGTTCTTAAGCTTAAAATATTAGGGATGAACTTCCAAGTTCTTAGTATAAGAACACTCCTTTTGTTTCACCAAGACAATACCCAAAAATCTCAAATATTACTACACTAGTATAATTTGTGAGATGCCCTTAATATATCACTAATATGTCTATTACTACTCTTAGTAATATTATTAGTAGTGTTAGAACACAAATTGAAATTTCTCGAATTTCTTTTAGTGTAAGAAGGTGGTTTTAGTGAGAAAAGTATGAGTTTTCTTATGAGATGAATGAATAAGAATAAGGATAAAACATCTCCTTTTGTTGAAGGGCATGACCGGCCACCACATGCATGGGGAAGGGTGGGTGCTTTTCCTTTTGTTCTTAACAAAGCAATAGACTTAGGGCTAGGCTTAGGTATGTAATTATTTTGTGTTTAATTCTTATTTAGAACAACCATAATTACCTAAATCCTACCCGAATACCAACCAAAAACCGGTGCACCATGTATAAAATGGGTGTCCATTTTATCTTTGTAATTTTTCATTTGTCACATATGTGACATGTAACATGTAATCTTTGCTTATAAACGTACATTTAACTAATTTAAACGCAATTTCATAACAAATAAATTAGACTTAACATTTTAAGTCACATTTTATAATTACATATAAATAAAATGGGTCATCACATATTTGTTTAATATAATCTACAACAATTTATAATTATAATCGGCCAATTTCACTTATCTCAATTGTTTCATAAACATAATGCATTCTTAGTAATATAACAATTAAATTACTAAAATGAATCTTATTTAATCATATTACAATAAGATATAATTCTCAGTTTAAACCTGTTCAAATTAAGGGATTAATTAATCTGTATCGCTATACAATTAATTAATGTACATGATTAGGGGATTATCCTTTAGGTGTGACCTCAAGGGATCCACTAATCATCACCGTCATACGACAGTAACGTCAAACTCAATTGAGCCAATCGTTACTGATTTATGTTGTTGACTATAATATTCATCATCCCTTTGTATTGTTTATTATTTAGATTTAAATATGTGATCGCACTATTGTTGAGGACACTTACTCCAACATTTCTAAGGCATAACCGCTATTATAGCAAATGATGTCGAATTTTCGACTGATACCCATAATAAGGCTTTGAATTTAGATTTGACTTGACCCTACCCTACATGTGTAGTCCGGTTTTCGAAAGAAAGGTCTAAAGATGACCATACAACTTTCTTTAGAGCTTGAAAATGACTTGAAGTGACTTGAAATGATATGAAATGTTGACATGTCAAAACCACTGAGGATTTTGCAGGTGACATTCCTTCTACGTCAGGGAGAGATCCTATCGACATAGACCCTAAGCCTTCTTCTTCCCGTGTGGGAGAAGATATACCAACCGAGGTGCTGCAGGAGACTGGGGCGGCTGAGGCTGAGGTTCTGAGGAGGATTACAGGACAAGGTGGACACCACTGAGCGGGCGCACCTGATTGAGCTGAGAAATGGGATGGTAGACATCGCATTTGGGCAGCAGAGAGCCACCTGTTTTACAGGACGACACGGAGCATGGTAAGCCTTTGTGTTTGTTTTCTTTCCGTACCTGATTGCCAATTCTTTTGAAATATAAAATGATTTCCATGATTTGAATTGCAGGAAGCCGGGAACATGAGGTCCTTTTACGGCTACAAGACCATGATGGAGGCGTATGAGAAATTGAGCGAGGAGGAGAGGGCTCTCATTGCGAGAGGGGCCTTCGAAGAGTTGGTCCGGGCTTGGAGATCGATCAGGGCGATGAATATTCAGGCTAACCTTTGCTTGATCCGCGCCCTCTTGGATCGTTACTGGGATACGACTTCCACCTTCCATATGGCTTTTGGGAAGGCCAGAGTCACCTTGGAGGACTATGGCATGATTTCTGGTTTGGCGTGTCGAGAGGAGACCTTGGAGTGCTCGTCGCCGGCTATGAGGGTTGACTTGAAGGAGGCGAGACAGCTGATAGGTTAGAACATACCGACAGGGGCGGCTGCTCTACCTTCGTTGGTGCCGAGCACTTACGTTAGAGGCTACGTTGCGGGTAGGACTTCGACGAGAGTGAGGATAGAGGGAGATAGTAGCTCCTCCTCCTTGCACAGCTGAGCAGAGGGCTCGGCTGTGGTGGTTTTTGTCTTCGATTTACTTCGAATACAAGGGGGAGAGGCTGTCGACAAAGCTTCTTCCTTTCCTTTCTGACTTGAGTAGCCTAGGTTGGTAGGACTGGGTTACTCCCGGCTTTGCGGTCCTTACTCGTTATTTGAGGTCCATGGTTAGAATAGAGGTGATGGAGAAGGCAACTTTTGCTCGTACAATTGGTCTTGGACTCTTGCTGGAGGTATGAACCTTCCTTTTGATCCTTATTGAAAGATCAATAATCTCGTTTTGATTGAAAGATCAATATTTGATTTTGACGTTGATACTGTTATTAGCTTGTTTTTTGCAGGGGTGGGTGTACTCCTACTTTCCGGGCTTCGCGCCCAAGAGGACGGAGCCTGGGCCAAGGGCGTACCCAGTTGTGAGGGATTGGGTAGTGTGTTGTAAGAAGATCTATCATTCTTCTTATGATGTCTGCAAGAGGGGAGTGAATGCCCTGCAACTGGATCACGTAAGTATCTTGATTTCTTTATCGTCTTTACAAAACGACCGTAGGGATGACCCTTTCGTTTCGAAAACTGATCATAAGGAATAACCCCTTGTTTCATTATTTCAGTGGGTGCCCAGACCTTAGGGTGACTACTCGGACGCACCGGCTTTCGTGGCCGAGGTCCTACGTTCTCAGAGCTCGGGTTGGTTATGCTGAGGACGCCTATGGGACCCGCGGGGTACTTGGGCGAGCGTTTGATTCGGCAGTGCTCTCGTGATGCTTTCATGGTCCCCATCGATCCTACATGGTCGATGTTTAAGGAGCCTTCTGACGCTGAGAGACAAGCTAACTTGGGTGGCGCAAGTGGGGCCACCCTCCTCCTTCTTACTTCTTGTTATATTGAATTCTGAGAAATGATGTATTACTTGTTGATGAACCATTTGATCTTTACAGGAGATAGTGGTGGCGGGCGTCGAGCCCCAGCTTACCTCGAGGTGATCGAGTACACGGACGCAGCTGGCTTGACAACACTCTTAGAGCTTCGTGAGTTCAGCGCGACGGTGTCCGATGCTGTCTTGGAGGAGTCGGAGCACCTCCGTAGGAGGGTGAGCTCATAATCTATGACCATCTTTGTTGCATAGGAATGCATTTGTTTTAACTTTTATTTGTACTTTGAATGCAAGTGGCACCGTCTCGGCATGTGGCCTTGTGGAGGGTGGCCAACTTTTTGCAGGCTATAGCTGTTGAGGCACTCGTAGGTGGTCGAGACCGACAGGTAGGAACCTATCATTATCTTTGCATTTTGTATTTTTGAAATGAAGTGACTGATTGAAATAAGGCATTTCTTTCGTAGAGGACCCTCAAACAGGAGCTGCTAGAGTCTCGGGAGGAGACATCGGAGTCTCGGGAGGATGTAGCTCGTCTGTTGATGGAGCTGGAGTCCTGAGATGCTGAGATAGCTGCCCTCGAGATTTTATCAGGGCTTACTGGGGACGAGGATTATCCGTCTTCGTTTTGTTTGTAGATTTTTGATATTTTAAAATTGTTTTGGATTTGTTGTAGATTTGGAATTGTTTTCGGGTGAGAGCCCCCAGTTTTGGATTTTGTTTTAGGGCGAAAGCCCCAAGTCTGGCGTATATATTTCCTTTTTTCACTGTATTATGATGGCCTGAGTGCCTTTGTTGTTGGATTTCTCTGTTCCTGCAGATTAGCTTAACGACAGGTTTGGTAGCTGACGGTTTCTTTTTCGTCTTTACAAATGACCGTAGGGAATAACCCCTTTTTCATTATTTCAGTGGGTTCACAGACCATAGGGTGACTACCCGGACGCACCGGCTTTCGTGGCCGAGTAGGGAAGTAGGGGTCGATCCTCAGGGAGATGGTATTTCCTATGGATTGTGAATCGTCTCACAATTGAGTTTTGTCTAACGATTTTCTGGGTTTTGAGGTTTTGAATTTTAAACTAATAAAGAACATAAATAAAAACAAAATAAAAGCAAACTAAATGAAAACAATAAGGCAAATGATGAATTAACAATAATGAGAAGCATCTAGGGAAATAGGTTCACACATGTAGATTGACATATTGATGAAATTAGATTTAGGATATGCAAATAATTCATTGTGAGTTCGTAAGAATGGTGTGTTCATTACCATCATAGATCAGATGGTCTAGCAGGCTTTTAGGCGATTTACGAGGTCTTAATCCACCATGTCATGCTTTGTCTATTCAATTCTCGTATGTCTACCTTGGAAAAGAATTTCATACTAGTCAATGATTGTGATCAGGAATCGTCAACTATCGTTAAAGTCCAAACATGCATAGACACAATGTTTTAGAAGCACAATTTCTTTTATCCAATTATCATCTTTTAATCAATCTAACATGGCTACCCTACACCCTAGAAAGGTGACTAGTCACTCATGATAATGTTTAAGATGATATTAACAATGAAAACTAGGATAGACATATTTAGTAGGTTTTTTGACAATAATCTAGACTCTTTATAAGGCGATAATAACGACGCTAATTGACAATCTAAGGAATGAAACTACGATTATAACAACATGAAAATGAATCTAAATGATATGAATAGAAAATAACAATCAAATGGAAAACAATAAAGGATAATAAACAAAGGATAAATTAGGAATACCTAGGTGACGATCAACAACGAAAGTGATAACGCTAATAGAAATCCCTTGCATAGAATAATTGTACCTTGAATTACAACTCTTGTACCCAACAAAGTAGACTACAAAGATTGAAATTCTTATTGATCTAAGCTAATGTTTTGATATGAATGGACAGAAATGAACTAAGACCAAAAGACAAAAGAAGAAAATAATCTAAACTAGAAAGACTAAACTAAAGAGAAAATATAAGAAGAAAGAAGATGTTGTATGAGAAGTAGATGTGTAAGATGTGAGATGATATGAGAACAGGGGCTGGAGCATCTATTTATAGTATTAGGGTTTCGTGGAGATGAGGTCGAACATTAAACACATAAGGCAAAAATAGGAAGTTGGAGCATCTTGGCCGCAGCAGCAGACATCCCTGATCGGGTACACACTTACCCGATCGGGTAAGTGGGCATCTAGAAGCTCTTGACTAACGTTTCATCTTCCTTCGCTTTTACTTCACTTCCATCATTCCCTTTAACCTCTTCAATCGGATTTGTTGATAGGGTTTGATGTAAAGCGATGAATTCTCCCGCCTAATTGATTGATCTTCCGACAACTACGAAACCGTCTTTACTTCTTCTCTCTTTTGAATTAGTGAACCTTCTCGAAATGCCTTTGACATGGTCAAGCTTGCTTCTTCAAATCGTCGGGTTCTAGGCAGATGCTTGTAAATATAGAAAAAGGGCGTAGAAACGTCACTTTCCCTACAAAACAGGTTAGAACACAGGAATTCGCCTAGAAGACGATATTAGCTCATAAAATGGCTTAACAAAGCACAAATGACATACAAAACCGAGCTAAAATGGGGGTTAAAATCATACAAATATTCACTTATCAAACTCCCCCAAGCTAAACCTTTGCTTGTCCTCAAGCAAACATAACAAACAATACCAGGACAAGAGTTGCAAGCATTGGCTATTACACCATCAAGAAACAAATCTCAACGTAAAACTTTTAAAACATAATGAATCATAACCCAAATACAACGTGGCCAAGAATGATACATAAACATGGCTGAGATTTACATAACGACGTAGCACAAAGAATTTCACTATAGAATTTCGGCTCTTGCATGATCTTTTGACAGATGGACTCTCACGGCACACTCGAACACTCATGTATGTAAAAGGTGATTTCTTTATGTGTAAATGTTTTTGAGATACTCACCTATCTACGACTTATGAAAATGTGTCCGCAGTCTAATATGGTAAACAATTCAAAACACAAGTCAAAGATCACAATGCACATAGAAAAGAAGCCGAAAAATAAGAAGAAGGCTTTGGGAAATGGGTGAAAGGTGGACAAATAGTTATTGTCATGTGAAGGTTAGAATGAGCTAGCAACTGACCAATGATAAATGAACACTCAATCCAAACTTTCGATGAATTCCCAAAAGACGAAAAACGAAGCCAGAAGTAACAATTTGGCTTATTACACACGAAACACAGGGGTAAACTCCTTCTATTGATTTGACTTTTTGAGGAGATACTCACAACTTCTTCTCTTATTTCTTTTTTTTTTCTTTTTCTTTTTCTTTCTATTTTTTCATTTTTTATTTTTTCTGTTTCTTTTTTTTTTCTTTTGAACAAAACTTCACTTCTTGAACTTTTTCGTTCTCCCAAATTCACTTTGACAGATAAGAACAAATCTTCTCAAAAGAGCACCCATACACCATAATCTAGCTAGTAGCTCAAAAGGTAGGAAGTTTTTATTTGTAGCTTTTATCTTGTGAAACATTTGTATGAAGGGGCTAATTTTGAGGTGTAATTCAAAGTGAAAAAGGCTTCAAATATTAGTGAATCATGAATGCAATGCTTATAGAAATGAAATGAGAACCATACTTATGCGTTTTGACATGACACACATCACAAGGAGAACTACATACCCCTAAATGAGACTGGGTATAGATGTACCAGTCTAAGGAGGTTCTACCTTACAATATATGTAACTTGCCAAATGTCAAGATCAAGCGTACTCATCTATAGATTCATCCCATGCCTACTGGGTACAAGACTTCCCCATGTATGCACAATTCAATGAATATTGAATCATTGAGGTTTGAAAGCTCTAAGTTTGGGAAATGTAACATGATAGCATAATAAACAAGCAAGTAAAACAGAAAAAGCATTAAATTATGTTCAGAAATCTTTTAAATCTTCTCAAAAATCTTCTTTTTCTTTTATTCAAAATTTGAAGAATGATCAACTAAAATGCAAAAAAGGGAAAATGCAATCCCTCCCCCAAGCTAAACATCACATTGTCCTCAATGTGAGCACAAAGACTAAATATGCAATGAGATGCTTAATGGGAAGAAAGGAAAAATGAAAGAAGAATGAAGCTTACTAGTCAGCGCGGACTCCCCCAAGCTAGTCTTTTGGACTTGACCAGGAAGGTCTTCATAGATTCTTCAAAAACTCTTTCATCTGCAAAGAAATCTAACAAAACAACGTAAAAAGGGAAAAAGCAAAAATAAAAATGCAAAAAGGGAAAACACGGGTTGCCTCTTGAGAAGCGCTTGTTTAACGTCCTGCTCGACGAATTCTTCTAAGAAATCATTGGGTTGGGGATGGACGCTCCGTATAAACAATATCTAAGCATCCGATGATAGAATTGCTATAGTAGAGTTTCAGTCTGTGTCCATTGACTTTGAATTTCTCACCATTGCTAGTCATTAGTTCCACATAGCCGTTCTTGCATCATATGTGACAGTGAATGGTCCAGAACATCGTGATCAAAGTTTTCCCGAAAAAATTTTCAGACGAGAGTTGAAAAGAAGTACTTGGTCACCGACATTAAATTCTTTCTTTATTATCCTCTTGTCGTGCCAACGCTTCATTCTTCTAGCTCATTGAGTTGCAAAAGTTATCTATCAGCGCTAAGCTTAGTGTCTAAGTTGAGTTCTTTGATAGCCCAGTAAGCTTTGTAATCTAACTCGACAGGAAAATGACAGTCCTTTCCATAAACCAACCGATAAGGAGATGTTCCAATCGGGGTTTTGAAAGCTGTGCGATAAGCCCATAAGGTGTCAGTGAGCTTATTACTCCTGTCAGTTCTCGATTTCGAGACTACTTTCTGAAGAATTGTTTTCAACTCTCTATTTGAGACTTCTACTTGACCGCTGGTCGGAGGGTGGTAGGCTAATCCTCGTCTGTGATACACGCCATATTTGGCAAGCAGAGTGTCTAACTGCTTTTCTCCAAAATGAGTTCCTCGATCACTAATCACGGCTCTGGGTACACCAAAACGCGGAAAAATGATTTTCTTAAATAGTCGTATCACAACTCTAGCATCATTGGTGGGGGTGGCAATTGCTTCTACCCACTTAGAAACATAGTCAACAGCAACTACGATATAACGATTTCCGTTAGAAGAAGGGAATGGTCCTTGATAGTCAATACCCCAGACGTCGAATATTTCGACTTCTAATATGCCGTTTTGAGGCATTTCATGTCTCTTGGATATTTGACCCATTCGTTGACAAACGTCACAAGCCATAACAAAGTCTTTTGAGTTTTTAAACATCGAGGGCCAGAAAAACCCGGATTGTAAGACTTTGGCTACGGTCTTGGACGGACCATGATGACCACCATAAGCAGATAAGTGGCATCCTTCTAAAACTCCTTTAACTTCCCACTGGGAGATACATCATCTGTAAAGACCATCTGAACACTGCTTGAAAAGATAAGGGTCATCCCAAACAAAGAATTTTGTATCATGCAAAAATCTCTTTCTTTGGTTATAAGAAATGTCAGAAGGTAGCTGGCGATTGACAAGAAAATTGGCCATATCAGCATACTAAGGAGAAGAGTCAGCAATCACCATTAATGAATCATCAGCAAACGAATCATTAATTGGCGTTGGCAATCCTATTTCAGTTTCTCTTATCCTTGAGAGATGGTCATCGACTACGTTCTCTGCTCCTTTCTTATCCCGGATCTCATGATCAAACTCTTAGAGGAGTAAGATCCATCGGATAAGTCGAGGTTTTGCCTCTTTCTTTGAAAGCAGATATTTTAAGGCATCATGATCAGTGTAAACAATGACTTTTGATCCTATAAGGTAAGAACGGAATTTGTCTAAGGCGTAGACAATCGAAAGAAGTTCTTTCTCAGTTGTGGCATAGTTGATTTGGGCGGGATCCAAGGTTTTACTAGCATAGTAAATTGCATGAAGGAACTTTTCCTTTCTTTGCCCCAAAACAACTCCAACGGCATAATCACTCGCATCGCACATTAGTTCAAAAGGAAGATTCCAATCAGGTGACTGGATTATAGGTGCGGTGATTAAAGCGCGTTTGATTTTGTTGAATGCGTCAAGGCATTCCTTTGTGAAATTAAAAGGTGCATCCTTAAAAAGGAGCTCAGTCAGGGGCTTGGCTATTTTCGAAAATTCTTTAATAAACCGTCGGTAGAAACCGGCGTGGCCAAGGAAACTCCTGATTCCTTTTACATTAGCAGGTGGTGGCAGTTGTTCAATAACTTGGATCTTAGCTTGATCCACTTCAATACCTC
This sequence comes from Heliosperma pusillum, assembly GCA_022085475.1. Lineage (NCBI taxonomy): Eukaryota > Viridiplantae > Streptophyta > Magnoliopsida > Caryophyllales > Caryophyllaceae > Heliosperma > Heliosperma pusillum. Next base: position 38,763 of record JAIUZE010066542.1, on the reverse strand, counting down.
TCTCAGAAATGATGTGTCCTAAAACTACACCTTCGTTCACCATGAAGTGACACTTTTCCCAATTAAGAACAAGGTCGACTTCTTCACAGTGTTTTAGAACTCTGGATAGATTTGTCAAACAATTATCGAAGGAAATGCCATAGACGCTAAAGTCGTCCATGAATACTTCCATGATAGATTCCACAAAATCTGAAAAGATACTAGTCATGCAACGCTGGAAAGTTGCAGGTGCATTACACAGGCCAAATGGCATTCGGCGATAAGCGAAAGTACCATAGGGACAGGTGAAGGTGGTTTTCTCTTGGTCCTCAGGGTGGACAGGAATTTGGAAAAATCCTGAGTAACCATCTAGATAGCAGAAATATTTGTGGCAAGCTAACCTCTCTAGCATTTGATCAATGAAGGGTAGAGGATAGTGATCTTTTCGAGTTGATTGATTCAACTTCCGGTAGTCAATGCACATACGCCATCCCGTCACAATCCTTGTGGGGATGAGCTTATTCTTTTCATTCTTGATTACTGTTGTTCCTCCTTTCTTAGGAACAACTTGGACAGGGCTAACCCGTTTTGAGTCAGAAATTACGTAGATTATGCCAGCATCTAACAATTTCATAACTTCAGCTTTAACTACTTCTTGCATGTTCGGATTAAGACGGCGTTGACCTTGAACACAAGGTTTTTGGTCTTCCTGTAAGTTGATTATGTGCATGCAAAAGTCGGGGCTTATGCCAGTGAGATCTCCAAGCTTATATCATATTGCCTTCTTATGTTTTTTCAAGACAGTCAATAGTGAGTTTAACTGATTTTCATCTAGGAGAGCACTCACTATGACTGGGCAATATTCAGACTCATCTAAAAAAGCATATTTTAGATTTGAGGGAAGAGGTTTAAGTTCGGGTTTATGTACTTCTGCCTTGGCAGGAGCATCAATTAAGCTTATGAACTCTTGGACTTCTGCCTTGTCAAGTCCCTTTCCAGCTCAATGATCTCAAAATTGTCGTTCCCAGAGATATCCTCTAACAATAGAATTGCTTCTAAAGGATCCTCAATTATTGATGGATACATAGATTCATCAATAATTGAGTCGACAATGTCAAGGAAACAGCAAGGCTCTTCAAGCATAGGGCTCTTAATTGCACTGTTTAAGTTGTAGGTGACTTTATCATCACCTACTTCTAATGTCAATTTTCCATTCTTGACATCGATTACTGCTCCTGGAGTGTGTAGAAATGGCCTTTCTAAAATTATAGGGATTTGCGAATCTTCAGCCATATCTAACACTATGAAATCGACTGGAATGAAAAATCTTCCTACTCTGACTGGTACATCTTCTAAAACTCCCATAGGTTGTTTTAGAGAACGATCTGCCATTTGCAGGGTGATACTTGTGCATTTGAGAATTCCCATATTCAATTTTTCGCAGACGGAATAGGGCATGACGCTTACACTAGCACCTAGATCGCATAAAGCTTTATCAATAGTGTAGGTGCCTATAGTGCAAAATATAGAGAAACTACCAGGATCCTTTAACTTAGGAGGGGACTTATTTTGCAATAACGCACTACATTCAGCTGTGAATGCTATGATTTCAACATCATCTAAAGTCCTTTTCTTAGTTAAGATATCCGTCATAAATTTCGTATAAGAAGGGATTTGAGTGATTAGTTCAGTGAAGGGAACCGTTACTTGGAGGTTTTTGACTACTTCCATGAATTTACCGAACTGGGTTTCCTTATGATTTCTCTTCAAACGTTGGGGAAATGGAACTTGAATTTTTATGGGTTCCTTTTCCGGTTCATCCTTCTTTTCAGGTTTGTCTTCCGCTTCCTTAGCGGTGGATGGTTGGGTTTCTTTTTGGCTTTCTACTTGTGTGGGCTAAACTACTGGTTCTTTGGGTTGCTGAGGTTCCGTATAAGTGGTACCACTCCTACGGGTGATAGCATTTATGGTGTCCGTCGGTTGCTCACCATGAGGTGGGAGTTGGCCTTGTTTTGTTTGGGCATTAGAGGCAGTCAATTGGGCCATTTGAGTTTCAAGCATCTTGATGGCAGCACTTTGAGCTTGATCACTCTTTTGAAGTTGAGCAAACATTGAATCTTGTTTTTGAACAACTTGTAGAAGCATGGATTCAATTTTGCTCAAGCTAGAATCATTACGTTGGCCTTGAATTTGAGGTGGTTGGTGTTGAGGTTGATTTTGATATGGTTAGTTGAAGTTAGGTTGGAATGAAGGTCTCTGCTTTTGAAAACTAGGTGGATTATAAGGCTTCTGTTGGTGTGGTATGAATGGTTGTTGAATTTGTTGTTGGGGATTTTGAACGTTAGTGCTTTTGTAGGACAAAAATGGATGGTTTTTTGTGTTTTCGTTATAGAAGTTTGAGAAAGCGTTGCCTTGCCTATATCCTTGATAGGCATTGACTTGCTCTATTGAACTTCTACATTCTTGAAAACTATGCCCTCCAACGCCACATGTCTCACATACCACTACGTGGTTAGTGACGTTGATATGTTCCTTGGATTGGGAAGAGCTTCCTACTTGTTGCTGCAGAAGGGCTAATTGGGCTTCCAGGAGTGCTACTTTACTTGAATCATCCTGCTTGGCTTTGAGTGGCATAGCACGCGAGTTGCTATACTGAGAATCGTGGATTGCCATTGACTCGATAGTTGTACTAGCTATTTCTACATCGATTTGATCGAAACGACCATTGTTAGCGGAGTCGAGGATACGACGTGATTCGCCACAACAACCGTTGTAGAAGGTGATAGCTAGGAACCATGAATCAAGGCCATGATGAGGGCATTCTCTTTGTAATTCTTTGTACCTTTCCCATGCCTCATAAAGGCTTTCGTCGCCTCTCTGACGAAATCCAGTGATTTGGCTTCGTAAGAGTGCGGTTCGTTCTGGTGGGAAGTACTTTTGATAGAAAGCAAGAGCTAGACCATCCCAGTCGGCTATTCCTAAGGCAACTCGGTCAAGACTATTGATCCAGAGTTTCGCCTTTCCTGGTAAAGAGAAGGGAAAGAGCATTTCCCTAATCTGCTCTTGGGATACTCTAGTTTGTCTAATCGTGGAGCAATAGTCACATAAGTTTTGGATATGAAGGTTGGGATATTCTGTGGCATTGCCACCAAATTGATTTCTTTCTATTAGATTGATGAAGGCAGGTTTGATTTCGAAGTTTTGGGCTGTAATTTGAGGTGTAGCGATACCCCTTGGAAGTGTATTTGCGATGGGTTTGGAATGGTCGGAAAATCGAACCATTTTCTTTTGTGAAGATGAAGATGGAATGTTGGTTGAAAGTTGATTGGTGTTTCGAAATGGAGATGAGAATGGATCTTCTTCTCCTTCAAGATTAGGTAAGATATCCGAGTATTTCTCACGAATACGATCTAAACTTGAACTATCAGAAGCTTTTGAAATTTCGTTGAATAGCTTTAATTTCCTACGCAGAGTTCTTTCTAGTTCGGGGTCTAAAGGAATAGGGGTCCCTAGTCTAGAAGATCTGGGCATAAGATTTAAAAGCTAAGATGAAAAATCAAGAGAGGTCTAAAGGAATTTGGGTTCCTAAAGACTAGATAAAACTAATTGCGATAAAAATCACAAGAAAAAGGAAAATTAAACCGTGCTCCCCGGCAACGGCGCCAAAATTTGATCGGGCATGTCGCAAGCCCAATACAAAGATAAATTACCCAGACTAGGCTAATAACAAATTAATGTAATTAGGGAAGTAGGGGTCGATCCTCAGGGAGATGGTATTTCCTATGGATTGTGAATCGTCTCATAATTGAGTTTTGTCTAACGATTTTGTGGGTTTTGAGATTTTGAATTTTAAACTAATAAAGAACATAAATAAAAACAAAATAAAAGCAAACTAAATGAAAACAATAAGGCAAATGATGAATTAACAATAATGAGAAGCATATAGGGAAATAGGTTCACACATGTAGATTGACATATTGATGAAATTGGATTTAGGATATGCAAATAATTCATTGTGAGTTCGTAAGAATGGTGTGTTCTTTACAATCATAGATCAGATGGTCTAGCAGGCTTTTAGGCGATTTACTAGGTCTTAATCCACCATGTCATGCTTTGTCTATTCAATTCTCGTATGTCTACCTTGGAAAAGAATTTCATACTAGTCAATGATTGTGATCAGGAATCGTCAACTATCGTTAAAGTCCAAACATGCATAGACACAATGTTTTAGAAGCACAATTTCTTTTATCCAATTATCATCTTTTAATCAATCTAACATGGCTACTCTACACCCTAGAAAGGTGACTACTCACTCATGATAATGTTTAAGATGATATTAACAATGAAAACTAGGATAGACATATTTAGTTGGTTTTTTGACAATAATCTAGACTCTTTATAAGGCGATAATAACGACGCTAATTGACAATCTAAGGAATGAAACTACGATTATAACAACATGAAAATGAATCTAAATGATATGAATAGAAAATAACAATCAAATGGAAAACAATAAAGGATAATAAACAAAGGATAAATTAGGAATACCTAGGTGACGATCAACAACGAAAGTGATAACGACAATAGAAATCCCTTGCATAGAATAATCGTACCTTGAATTACAACTCTTGTACCCAACAAAGTAGACTACAGAGATTGAAATTCTTATTGATCTAAGCTAATGTTTTGATATGAAATGGACAGAAATGAACTAAGACTAAAAGACAAAAGAAGAAAATAATCTAAACTAGAAAGACTAAACTAAAGAGAAGATATGAGAAGAGGGGCTGGAGCATCTATTTATAGTATTAGGGTTTCGTGGAGAAGAGGTCGAACATTAAACTCATAAGACAAAAATAGGAAGTTGGAGCATCTTGGCCGCAGCAGCAGACATCCCTGATCGGGTACACACTTACCCGATCGAGTAAGTGGGCATCTAGAAGTTCTTGACTAACGTTTCATCTTCCTTCGCTTTGACTTGACTTCCATCATCCCCCTTGACCTCTTCAATCGGATTTGTTGATAGGGTTTGATGTAAAGCGATGAATTCTTCCGCCTAATTGATTGATCTTCCGACAACTACGAAACCATCTTTACTTCTTCTCTCTTTTGAATTAGTGAACTTTCTCGAAATGCCTTTGACATGGTCAAGCTTGCTTTTTCGAATCGTCGAGTTCTAGGTAAATGCTCGGAAATATAGAAAAAGGGCGTAGAAACGTCACTTTCCCTACAAAACAGGTTAGAACACAGGAATTCGCCTAGAAGACGATATTAGCTCATAAAATGGCTTAACAAAGCACAAATGACATACAAAACCGAGCTAAAATGGGGGTTAAAATCATACAAATATTCAATTATCAATGACCCTTTCATTTCTAAAACTGATCATAAGGAATAACCCCTTTTTCATTATTTCAGTGGGTTCCCAGACCATAGGGTGACTACCCGGACGCACCGGCTTTCGTGGCCAATTTCCTACGTCCTACGATCTCGGGTCGGGTGTTAATGGGGACGCCCATGGGACCCGCGTGGTACTGATAAGCAATATTTTGTACTAATTTATCCCCCGTTTTAGCTCGATTTTCATATGATTTATGCACTTTGTTAAGTGATTAACGAGCTAATATTGCTATTCTAGTTGTTTTGCGTGCTTTGTCTCCTTTTATAGAAAATGAACCGGTTTTTCTATAGTTTCTTACTTTATGGAGCAAAGGCACTAGAATACGAGTTTTCGAGGAACCGATGATAGCAATTTCACGATTTGACTACGATCCCGCTACATCCTTCCTCAAGTGGACTCATCTTGGACTTTGACTTTGTTTCTCAAAGGAAAACATCAACCCAAGTCACAGGAAGACTAGCCCAAGCCCAATTACGTGTTACATTGACCAAGACCAAGGCATAGTATTCCGTGCCCAAAGACGAAATTGTAAGAGACGAAAAAATCCATCATGGTTACATACCCGATCGGATTTACACATACCCAATCGAGTATGTCTGCTGATGAACGTTTCTTGGCTCTTCTTCTACCAAGCTTTAATGGAGTGTTTTATGGCTTTGTCTAGGGTACGAATTTGGACGCTGATGTGCAGCTATGCAGCCCTATAAAAGCCAAGGATCAACAAATACAATTAACACAATTTACACAATAGAAACAATCAAAAACACAATTAGCATACAACACAATAGTTTGCATCTTTCTTTCATACAAGTTTTAGATTATAGTTTATAGTTTATGCAATCTTAGACTACTTTTATAGCAATTTCCAAGTACTTTTCTAGTGTTCCTATAAGCATTTGTCATTACATTGGGTTGGATATTTGTTCTTTGCTTTCTTTCTTACATAATTTGCATTCCAATCTCGGTAATTTTCTATCCTTTATTTACGCAATTTCCGACATCATTGTTCTCTCTTTATAGTATTCATGTTAGTTGTATTGTTTTCATCATATTGAGTTCATGAATTATAATCTCATTAGTCTTGTTTTTATATTATTGTTGGTAGGATTTCCATATAAAAATAATCTAGTCAAAACCAAAATACTGTTTAATATGTAATATTCTATTTTGCCTAATCATATAATAAACATCATAAAATTCATCATTAGAATCATTACTATTATAATCACCGGAATCATTTTAGCACTTTTATTTCGTAGTTTAATTTTGTTTATCATTTTCCTCTTAATTTATTTAATCACATAAATTAATTATAATTTTGTAAGATTATCATTATGTAGATACAATAAATAAAGTTGAAATATTGAAATGATTTGCTAGTTAAAATGGATTAAAAGAAGAGTCGATACCAATAGAACCACCTAGATTGTTTCTTCCTTTGGTCGTATCCAATTCTATAACTTTGTTTAGTGGCCATAAGCAATTGTTTGTATTAGTCAATTTCCGTCTCAGAAACGAGAGTTGGGATGGGAATTAGGACTACCAATAGGGGTTTAGTGACCTAACCAGGCTGAGAGGACGTTAGGACCCATTAAAAAGTCAGTACGAATCCGAGAGGAATATACCGCTACAAGGCTTAGACAATCATAGTAATTCTAATATTGGTATCAATAAAGCTTTTAAATCATTTGACATGAATTTCTAATTCTCTATATCAATTTGATTAGATAGTTCATTTTATCGTTTTAGGTAGTTTATTTTACCGTCATTTTATTTCCGTTCTTAGATAGTTTATTTTATTGTCATTTGTTAGTTTATTAGTTTTCTATTATTGTAGTTAGGTAGTTTTTCAATATTGTTATTTTAATTATCGTTCTTAGTTAGATAATTATCGTCACCTTTCTTTCCGTCAATTAGATTAGATTTATTTTTATTGCAATTTCCATACTCGTCATTTAAATATCGTCATTACATACTTGTCATTTTATTTCATGTTAGTAGTTTAGACAATCACCCCAAATGAATCGGACTTAAATGAAAATCACTCCATAGCAATTCATAGTTAACACGTACTCCCTGAGGATCGATCCCTACTTCCCTAATTACATTCCTTTTGTTGTTAGCCTAAGTGTGGGTAATTATTTTTGTATCGGGACTGCGACATAACCCGGTCAAATTTTGGCGCCGTTGCCGGGGAGCACGGTTTTGTTTATCTATGTATTGCTGATTTTTGTTTAAAATTCTACCATTGTTAGGTGCAACCGTACCTTAAAATCATTACTTACTTTCTTTTTTGTGTTTTTCTTGTAGGTTGAAAAAAAATGGTGCGAACAAAAGAAGATCCTAAGTTCGTGGTTTTTTAACTTGCCAATGGGATCCTAAGGGTCCATATCACTCTAATTGCTCTCATTGAAGGTAACCAATTCAGTGGTGAGCCAAATGAAAACCCAGCACACCATATCCAAACCTTTTGTGAGTTGTGTCAAACTTTTATGAGGGAGGGGATCACCCAAAACCAAATCAAATAAACTCTCTTTCCTTTATCACTAAACAGAGAAGCTTAATGGTGGTTCACCCGTCGTCTAAAGGATGCCACAAAACCAATGGAGTGGGAAGAGATCGTTATAGCTTTCCATCGTAGGTTTAAACCTCAATCCACCACGTCAAACCTATCGAGTAATTCACAAAAAGAAAGTGGGGAAGGTTCCCAAAGTAATGGGGGAGAGCGAAATAAAAGCCGAGTGGAAACCTCAAGTGATGTTGACCATACCATTTCCTTAGCCTGTCCCGTTCCATCAAATGAAACCACCCCAAAAAGTACTTTATATCGGTCAAACGTTTTTAACCCATTTACCTCACCAACAACCCCTTGTGAACTTTGTGGAGGAATAGGGCATGTAACTCAAAGATGTGGGAATAAACTCACACCATTAAACCCCTTTCACCCAAATTTCGCCAAACTCAACCTACTAATACACCTCATACCATTCCGTACTCATCCTTTAAAAATGATCTAGCAATAGCAAAAGTAGACTCCAAGTTGAGGGAAGTGATCCAAGCACAACATAACATGTACTCATACTTCTTTTCTACAATATGCTCACTCAAATCAACCATCATGTCTCTCCAAAAGAGAGTAGAAGAGTTGACCCCATCGAGTTCAAGCCAAACCACCCAAGAGAGTGAAGAACCGTTAATAGTCACAATCGACATGATTAGTGACAAACCTTTTCATAATCCTCTTGGGAATGGAAAGAGTAAGGAGCCCATCCATAGGTTACCCCACGAACTTTGCAATAATCCTACATTATCCAAACCAACCCGAGCCCCTAAACAAGAGGAGACATCCCGTCTCAAATTTTGATCATGACTTTGATAAGAGGTCAAGGGAAGTTAGAAGAAAGAGTTGGAGAAGCAACGTTGGCAAACGACAAAGCTTTCTCAAAATTGGAGGCAAGGATTGGTAAGACATTGCAAGACGTAGAAACAACCGAAGATTTTCCCAAGGAATCTTCCCTTGAAGAAGGCAAAATTATCATTCCTACAAAGCTTAAAGATCCAGGTTGTTTTAATATTTCTTTTACTATGACTCTTCGTAAGGTTAGGAATGCATTATGTGACATAGGGGCCGCTATTAGTGTTATGCCATTTTCCTTCTATCATGACCATTGCCCAATGCAAATGAAGATTACAAACACTAGCCTTCAATTGGCCGATGGAACTATGCATAGTCCAGCAGGAATTGTGGAAGATGTCCCCATTCAGATTGGATACTTCCTTATTCCTGTTGATTTTTATGTAATATTTTCAAAGAAAGTTAGAGACGACTATATTATATTACGAAGACCTTTCCTAAATACGGTTAGGGCATGTATCGATGTAAAAGGAGAAAAGATCACTTTTGAAATGGATGGATCACGTGCCACTTTTGATAGAAAGGGGAATGTAACGAGTGTGGGAGATGGTGACCTCGAAGCATTCAAAGCTTCGGAAGTATATTTGGATGAGATTGCCATGGATGTTGGCAAGGGTAAATGAAAAACTCAAGGAGGAAATCAGGCTACAAGGAGCCCACATCCATTCACAAGGCTTACGGAGGGATAGAAATTCAAAGTCTAGCATGACTTAAAAATGCGCTTGTCGGGAGGCAACCCGTCTTTCTCTTTACTTTCTTTTTATGCATTCTTTATTCCACTAAATAGACAATGTTTGATAATTTTGTTTTGGACTATTTGGACATTTTTTGTTTTGGATTTTTGAGTTGTAATAGTTAGGAAACAATTTTCGTTTTACTTGTTATTTTCATTTTTAGAAATGCATGTTTAGTTGATAGTTTTTCGTACTTTGAACTGGAGGACCTATTGAGACGAAAAGGAGCTACCCTTGGCCCATGTTGCCAAGTCAATTACGGTTAGTAAGTATGTTCAAAGCCATAGCCAAAAGGTAAGAGCAAGTAACAAAGAAAAAAAGAATAGAATCCGGATCAGCACACTTCCCCGATCGGTTTCATGTGTACCCGATCGGGTAAGTTCTCTGTTTCGAGTTTTGTTCTATTTTCTTCTATAAAACCAACTTGCTACCCTTTGCTTGCTGCCATATTCCCGTGTTCTACATATTCAAAGCTCAAAATCTCTCAAAAACCTTCATTTCTTAGTCATTTCTTGCAAAATTTGTCACCATAGTTCATTCAAGGCAACATCTAAGCATTATCAAGTAAGTTACTTCCACTTTAGTTACTTCAATCTCTCTATTTTTCAAAAATCCAACATGAACAAACCCTAACCCAAATTTGGGGTTTTTGATTTCACTTGAAAAACGTGTTTAAATAGGATTTCTAATGCTTCTTACACGATATAGAGTGAATGTTAGTGATTAATTTGTAAGATTACTATGATTTGAATGCTCATATGCCAATTAGGATACTCATATCTACTTTATGCTAAACACTCATGCTTAATGGTAGTATAATGCTCGAATTCATGCTTTATACTTTGAACTTATGCTCTTATTGTGTTGTTTTAGCATTAGTATCTTTAAGTAGTGCCCAAAACTCATGATTCAACTGTAATGTTGCTCAAAATCCTAGTGAAATATTGTTATGCTTAAGAAAATCAATTTGTGCTCAAAAGTAGCATGATAATGTTTCACTTATGTTGTTATACTTGAATTTCTGCTTGAAAGCCTAGTATTATAACACTTATGCTATTGTGTTTATAATGAAGTGTTCTAATACTAGTTTCTTCTAGCAAATGGCACCTACAATAAGGAGATCAAAGAGGGCAAGAACCTCCAACCAAGGAGAAAGTAGTAGGGCCCATGAAGAAGACATAGAAATGCTTGAAGCCGATGATCAAACCGGGGGTCAAGGAGGACAAGGTGCTATGCATGATCCCGACTTTCCGGATGTGGAGTTTAGTTCAAACAAGCAATGGCAAAAATGGTTTATCATCAAGAGCAAGGGTATGAGAGCTACCAAATTCCTTGATGTTTCTTCTTTAAGACACATGAAGCTTTATAAGCATGTCAAGGCATTATTTAGGGGTCTAGGAATGAATGCTAGTATGAACTTTAGTTATAAGACCTACCCTCAATTGACCCTTGAGTTCTTGAGCTCATTTGAGTTGCATAGGTGCAACAGGAGTATGTGATCAAGCCAAGACACGAGCTCAACACAAGACACAAACTCAAGACAAGACTCAATATCAAGACATCAACACCATTCAAAACAACAACATCCTTTCAGACAACACCATGCTCAGTTATGACAATATCCTATTCAGTCCAAGCCACAACCACTTCAAGCCTGCTAAGACAACACCCCCACAACCAGAACAAAGCCTAGCCATCCACTTCCCAAGGCTAAGCTACAACAAGGCACAGCCAACAGCCCAACAAACCCAACACAACAAAAACAGCCCTCAGCCAAAAACAGCCTATCACTGCCTCTCTAAACAGGGTCCATGGGGCCTCACACAATCAAACTAGCCTAACCAACCCTCAAACCTATGTCTTGGGAAGGTCCTCTACAACTTTCCCTAGGACTTCCCTTCCAAGAAACAAACACACAAAGAGTTAGCTTAGGGACAACTTCAGACTGTCCAGATTTCAGCCTTTTTGCAGTAGTTAACATGTCACTATCAAACTTTCCTTTTATGATCAAACAAACTCGAGGGCCTTTTAGAAGGACCTTTGGCATCCATCCCACTTCAGTTGAGCTCAAGAATCAAGCTCAGAAGTCCACCCCTCCACCAGTTTCAACCCCAACAAACCCATTAAGGCAGATTGTCCTATTAGAACTACTTTTCTACTTTATTGCTTTATGCTGAACAATGTAGCTGTTATTTCTGTTTCTTTTGCAAACCCATTGTGGCCCTAGGATGTAATGAACGAATAGGATGTAATCTCCTTGCCTATATAAGGCCTTTTCCTAATGAATGAAAGACAGATTTGAAGTAAAACATAAAACTGAAACCTTGTTTCTGTTGCATCTCTTGGCTGTGTGCTTGAGACAACTTCCTTTGCTTTGTGCTTGGAAGTGAGCTAGGGTCCTTAGCTGTGTGCTGGGATCACAGTTCAACCCTCAATCATTGGCTTTGTGCTTTGGTTAAGGTCCTATCTAGTTCTTTGTCAATCAGTCCCAACAGAAACAGAGTATTTGCAAAGTGTCTGAACCTCAATCAAATTGTCATTGTTTGAGTTGTCTTTCTGAATAGTTTCAGTGCAAATTGGTTATCAGAGCTTTGGTTTGTGAGTTCATCTACCTAACTACATTAAAAACACAAAATACAACCATGAGTGAAGAGAGAATCACAGGTCTTGAAAACACAGTTCAAGGTCTTGTCAGAACTGTAATGGAGGTCTCTAGATCTGTCAATGAACTCCTTGAGGGCCAACAGAACAATGATACAAGGGGAGGCAGAGGTCGAGGAAGAGGAGCACCTTTCCCACAAGGTGGAGGAAGGAGGAGACAACCTGTAGATCAGTTTGAAATGTCAGATTCAGATGGCTCAGATCACAGTCTTCTCAGACACCAAGACAAAGATATCAAGGTAGAGATTCCTGACTTTCTAGGTAGCTTGAACCCTGATGATTTCTTAGATTGGCTAAGGTCTGTAGAAAGAGTCTTTGAGTTTAAAGGATACACTGATAGAAAGGCTTTTAAGGTTGCTATCATGAAACTAAAAGGCTATGCCTCACTGTGGTATGAAAACATGAAAACCTTGAGGGTTAGGGAAGGGAAAGAACCTGTAAAGTCATGGCTCAAACTGAAAAAGAAAATGAGAGCTAAGTTTGTCTCTAGGGACTACACTCAAGACATGTTCATTAAGCTTACTCACCTAAAGCAAGACCAAAGACCTTTAGAGTCCTACCTAAGAGACTTTGAACAACTCACTTTGCAATGTGAGGTTGTTGAGAAATCTGAACAAAAGATAGCAAGGTTCTTAGAGGGGTTGGATGAAAGGATAGCTAGCAAAGTCAGGCTACAAAACATATACTCCTTTGAGGAAGCTGTCAACTTGTCTTTAAGGGTAGAAAAATTGGGAAAAGGAAAGGCCAGTGCTTCTAAGACACCTTCCAGAACCCCCACCTTCAAACCTTTTGTAGGAGTTAAGATAGGAGAACCTGTGGTTCCTGTTAAGACTCCTTTCAACCTTGATAAAGGCAAGGCTGTTGAGGCAGGCCAAAGGAAGACTACCCCTCTCAAAAAGTGCTTTCAATGTCAAGGGTATGGACATTTTGCTAGAGAATGTCCATCTAAAAGGGCTCTGAGTACCCTAGAAGTAATCCATTGGGGAGATGATGAAGTGTTGGTCTGTGATGAAGAGATGGAAGAGCCTGAGGTAGAGGCTAGTGAGGAGTTGATAGAGCCTGATGCAGGGTTAAGTTTGGTAACATGGAGGGTAATGCATACTCAACCACAACCTTTGGAAGAGGACCAAAGACACCAGATCTTTAGGACCAGATGTACCATCAAGGGTAGAGTATGTAACCTCATTATTGATGGGGGAAGCTGCACTAATGTGGCCTCCAAAACACTGATAGACAAGCTAGCTCTACCCACCAAAGACCACCCCCTACCTTACAAACTCAGATGGCTAAACAAAGGGGCTGAGATCAAGGTGGATAAACAATGTGTTATACCTTTCTCAATTGGTAAAGGGTATGTGGATGAGAGTCTTTGTGATGTTCTACCTATGGATGCATGTCACCTTCTGCTTGGGAGACCATGGGAGTTTGATAGGGATGCCATACACCATGGGAGAGACAACACCTACACCTTTAAGTATGGGAAGAAGAAGATCACCCTAGCACCTTTACCACCTGCTTTAAAGATCAACCCAAACCCCATGAGTGAGGCTTCCAAAGAAGTCATGTTGATAAGTGAGTCAGAAATAGCACAAGAGCTAAGTGAGCTACAACCTGTATACATATTGCTAGTCAAGGAGACTGGGATGAGTATCATTGATATCCCTGAAGAGGTCAAATCTATCCTAGAAAGTTATGGTGATGTCTTCCCTACTGAGCTTCCTAGTGGACTGCCACCACTTAGAGGGATAGAGCACCACATTGACCTAGTGCCTGGAGCTATCTTACCCAACAAGCCAGCCTACAGGAGTGACCCTAAGGCTACACAAGAGCTCCAACTTCAAGTAGGTGAACTACTCAACAAGGGTTATGTCAGAGAGTCCCTCAGTCCTTGTGCTGTTGTGACACCCTCAAATTTGCGGAAAGAAAAAAAATTATTTAAATACATAAAAGATAATAAAACATAACGAAGGTGTCATAAAATAAAAAGGGTCATTACAAAACGGAAATAATATTCTACAAAAGAAATATACAAGACGGGAGACATATCTCCCGTATAAATACGGAAATAAAAGAGTGTATAATAATATACAATCTAAGAACCGAATATAGGTCCAAGGTAAATACTTCGCTCGCTAGCTCGTCAATGTACCCCAAATATGCAACACCACCTGTTCGACCGCATTAAATATAAACACGGAAGCCACAGTCAGTGGGGAGTAACTCCGAGTTCTCCCAGCCACGAAATGTCGAGTTTAATTAAACATGAATAACATAAAAGCAATGTATATGGAAAATACAAAACTTAACATATACGATATGCTTTTCATGTTATGAAACAATAACTAACATATAACCTAGCATATGAAAGCTATCATGTGAAACCGATAATAAAATATAACTCGAGGTAGGGAAGCTGGTATGCTGGCTCAGCGGTTACCACTGTAACATGGCCCTGATACACTCAAACCCTAATCAACACGTAATCATGTGAATCAGTTAACAATCGGTAATCCAAACTCTATCAATCTTAGCCGGCTTGCATCTCACCTTCTAAAACTCATAGAATCATACAAACATGAAAGACCAATACTTCTACAAACAGGCATAAGTTCTTAGAACCGTCAATAGTCGACTTCTGTAACTCGAGGCTATACCACAAGGTAGGAAAACATCCTAGTCCTAGACTGATCAGACCTACCGACAACAGCTATTCCATTCCCCGTCCCATGACATAACCGTCTATGAGAAACTCTACTAGGCGACCCCCTAAGCAGAGATGCTAGTACTTAAGCTGGCTCCCTTCCCAAAGCGGAACTCTTAGGATGCCATGCCCCGACTTGGATATAAACCCACCAAGCCGGGACACAAAAGCTATTAACCATGAACTATATACTCGTTAAAGATAGTAAGGGCCTATCAATGTCATGGTCCAAGATACTCATTTAGAATTAGAATGGTCAAGACGCCATCTACTCGTAATTCTCTATGGGTACTTAGTCAACACGACACCAACCATATAATCAAACAGTCACGGGAACAAACATCCTATCATGTGACTAATTGTATATATATCATATTCAAATATCATATCGCCTCATATCTACTAAGGCTAATTCAATAATTAAATATAACCTTACTTGAAGACAAATCCCCGACCCGAGTCCCGCGACGGGTCATCAGTCAAAACGGGGCTGACTAGATCTTAGTTTGACCAAACACGTTTGGTCAAACCGGCTAGAAACAGAGTCTTTACCACATAGACTTAGACATAAAAGTCAACATATTCATTACATGTTATTTTATTAAAACTTCTAACATGCGAATTAATATATCATACCAAAACCCGTTTGACTAAAAGGATATTAAATTAAACTACGATATCGTCTTATAATTTCTAACATGTGAGAAATAATAATTTAATGAAAAAAAACCTTTTTAATTAAATATTTTACTTATTAATATTTCTCGCTTGCTAATTATTACAAAACGCGATAAAAATGACGATAACTCAAAAACCGTCACAAGTCCCAAAGTGGGACCCACGGGCTGATTTTTGGGCCAACATGACACGGGCCTGGACTGGGCCCCACGGACATATTTGGGCCTGTTTTGGCCTTTTTAACGATTTTATTAAAAACCGTTTCTAATTATTTCCCGCATGCTTTAACATAATTAAAACCCGTCAACACAACAACCAAACAATCAAACATCGACACAACCCAAAGACCAAAACCCGGACCCACCCTTGACCATCCCAGACCGGTCTGGACCGGGCCTGAACCGGCTGGTTTGGGTCCGGTTTTCCAGCCCACCTCCACGGTTCCCACAACAACCACCACCAAATTATTTCCTAACATGTTTTTAATTAACAATCATCCATTTTAACAACCATCTTACAAAATCATGATTTAAAATTAATTCATACAAATTCCTCAAGAACACTAACCATATTAAAAATTTCCTACACAACATAAAAATCATAACTTATGAAAAATCATCAAAATTCATAAAGAACACTAAACATATTATAAATTTCCTACACAACATAAAAATCATAACTTATGAAAAATCATCAAAATTCATAAAGAACACTAAACATATTATAAATTTCCTACACAACATAAACATCATAACTTATGGAAAATCATCAAAATTCATCAAGAACACAAAACAACATAAAAACTCCATACAACATAAAAATCATCCTACTTATCATATTACTACTAAAAATCCATAAATCATAAAAACATGAACTAAAACAAAGATGAACCAAAAACTAAAGAAAACAAAAGCTATGTAACCTATATCCGTCGAGTAACTCGGAATCGTTACCTTAGCTAGAAAAACCAATTAGCATCAAAATAAGAAGTATAAACCAAGAAACCCTCCTACTAATCTTCCCCTAAAATATACGAGTCTCCAAACTCGTCTTCAAAATCTTCCCCTATAAGAAAAGACAAGAAAAACATCATTAGTACTTAAACTTGATTTTTCCATAATTAAATGTTGAAAACGATTTTGACGGAATTTAAAATAAACCGTACTAGAAGATGGAGAGAGAAGAGGAGATTCTAGAATTATAAGTTAGGACGGATTTAATTAAGAAATGAAGATTTTATGAAGGTTTTGCTAAAGAACGATGAAGAACAATTGAAGAACACGAAGAACAAATGAAGAACGATGAATAAAGTGATATTTAGATCTTAATTTGATTTGTTGAAAAATGAAAAGTGTTAGTGAGTACAAGAGTGGGTGGACGCCGTGCAATTATAGGGCAGAGATGGATTCTCTCGTCGGATTTTGAAATTGTTGTTACGGTAATTGACTCGCGTTTAACAATTATTTTTTACGGTAATCGAGTAAAATATAATTAACGAATAAAGTTAATTTAAATTAAATAGCAATATTATCGTGTATTATTACTCAAAAGAAATGAAAATATCAAGGCCTAAGAGAGACTAAAGGGAGCCGTGTGGTAATGGTGAGGAATCGTCTGATTTTGAGCATTTGCGTAATGTTCGTTTGACGGATCGAATAAGTTAAAAAGAGGAGAGAGGGGGAGTAGGTGAAGCAAAAACAAGTAGTAATGAGCGAATGTGTAGGGGATAAAAGATGGACACGGCGTGGGGACGAAGACTCAAAGTCGAGGGGGGAAGGGGGACGGCCGAGGGACGAGGAGGCGGGAAGAGGGGGATAAGACGGCGGGGGAAAACGCGGAAAAGGAACAGTATTCTGGAAAGGCCAAAAGAAGAAAAGCAGAATAATTATATTAAATTAGGATAAATCTTAATAAATTTCTAATAAAAATAAATTCAAAACTCTTATTATTTTTTTTAAATAAAATTTCCGTCTTCAAACTTATGAGACGAGTCGGGAAAAAGTCAACGGAAGTCAAAGTTGACTGAAAAGTCGAGAAAAGTCGAAGATGACTTAAAAGTCAAGAAAAGTTTAGGACTACTTAAAAGTCAAGAAAAAGTCAATGACGACTTTAAAAAGTCAAGGAAAAGTCAAAGACGACTTAAAAGTCAAGAAAAGTCAAAGATGACTAAAAACGGTCTTTTCACGAAATCTCTCAAAAATTCCAAATACGAACGCGGAATTTCAAAATAAGACTCGGAACAAAAATTTCTATTTTAAAAACTTAAGTTCTACTGAAAAGTGTTAGTAAATATTTTTACTAGAAAAAGTGGGTACTTTTCGGGTTGTTACAGCTGTACCAGCCTTGCTTGTGCCAAAGAAGGATGGGACTTGGCGTATGTGTATTGACAGTAGGGCCATCAACAACATTACCATCAAGTATAGGTTTCCCATACCTAGACTTAATGATATTCTGGATGAGCTAAGTGGGGCTCAAGTGTTCACTAAGATTGATCTGAGGCAGGGCTACCACCAAGTGAGGATAAGAGCAGGGGATGAATGGAAGACAGCTTTCAAGACTAAACATGGGCTCTATGAATGGTGGTGATGCCTTTTGGGTTGTCTAATGCCCCTAGCACCTTCATGAGGTTGATGACAGAAGTCCTAAGGCCTTACTTAGGCAAGTGTGTAGTGGTTTAATTTGATGATATTCTTATTTACAGTTCAACTAAGGGAGAACATTTGCAACATCTGAAGTTGTTGTTTGAGGTCCTAAGAGAAAACAAGTTGTATGGCAAGCTAGACAAGTGCACCTTCATGCAGCCTGAGGTTTACTTCCTTGGGTTCATCATCTCTAAGAAAGGGGTAGCAGTTGATCCTGAGAAAGTGCAAGCAATCAAGGAATGGCCCATTCCCCAAACTGTTACTGATGTAAGAAGTTTCCATGGGTTGGCATCTTTCTATAGGAGGTTCATACAAGGGTTTAGTTCAATCATGGCCCCTATTACTGAGTGCATGAAGAAGGGAGAGTTCAAGTGGAATGAGAAGGCTGAAAGGTCCTTCAATCTGATCAAAGAGCTATTGTGCAAGTCTCCAATATTGGTTCTACCAGACTTTAACAAACTCTTTGAGGTAGAGTGTGATGCCAGTGGTCTTGGCATAGGAGCTGTGCTTACTCAAGAAAAGAAACCTGTGGCATACTTTAGTGAGAAGCTAAATGGGGCCAAGCTTAACTATTCAACATATGACAAGGAATTCTATGCCATTGTGAGGGCATTGAATCATTGGGGACACTACTTGAAGCCTAAGCCTTTTGTGCTTCATTCTGATCATGAGGCTCTCAAATACATCAATGGACAGCACAAACTCAACCCCAGGCATGCCAAATGGGTAGAGTTCTTGCAATCCTTCTCATTCTCCAGCAAGTATATAGAAGGTAAGAACAATGTTGTAGCTGATGCATTGTCTAGAAGGTCTGTAATGTTGACCTTCATGGAGCAAAGGGTGTTGGGGTTTGAATTTATGAAAGAGCTCTATCAAGAGGACCCAGACTTCAAGCATGAATGGGAGGTACATCAAGAAGGGCAAGTCAAGAAAGGGAGCAAATACACAGCTCAAGAAGGATACTTATTCTATGGGAACAAACTGTGTGTGCCTAAGGGACCTTATAGGGGACTACTGGTCAAAGAGGTTCACTCCAATGGCCTTGCTGGTTACTTTGGGGTACAGAAGACCTATGACATCTTACAAGATTAGTTCTATTAGCCTAAGATGCTCAGTGATGTGCAAGATGCCCTCAAGAGATGCAGATCTTGTCAACTAGCCAAGGCCACTTTCAAGCAGGCCCTTACACACCACTTCCAGTACCCAACAAGCCATGGAAAGATCTCAGTATGGACTTCATTGTAGCCTTACCTAGAACTCAAAGGGGAAAGGATTCAATCATGGTGGTTGTAGATAGATTCAGCAAGATGGCATATTTCATTGCTTGTAAGAAGACTGAGGATGCATTGGGGGTAGCTGAACTATACTTTAGGGAGGTTGTCAAGTTACATGGGGTCCCTAGAAGCATTGTCTCAGATAGAGACACAAAGTTCATGAGCCACTTCTGGAGAACCTTGTGGAGGCTATTGAAGACCAGGTTATTGTTTAGTACTTCTCACCATCCCCAAACTGATGGGCAGACAGAAGTCACTAACAGGACACTAGGAAAGATCTTAAGGAGTATTGTTTCTAAGTCATTGAAAGATTGGGATCTCAGGCTAGCACAAGCTGAGTTTGCCTTCAACAGAGCCCCCTCCAGCAGCACAGGTAAAAGTCCTTTTGAAACAGTTTATGGTACTAATCCTCTCATGCCTACAGACCTAGCACCAGTCAAAGGAAACAAGACAAGCTATGATGCAAAGAAAAGAGTTGAGCAAATGATACAGATTCATGAGCAAGTCAAGAAGCAGATTGAAAGGTCCAATGAGTTGTACAAGGCTAGGTCCAAGGGACCTAAGAAAGCAAGGGAGTTCAAGGCAGGGGATCTTGTATGGTTGCATTTAAGAAAAGAGAGATTTCCAGACAAAAGGAGAAACAAGCTCATGCCAAGAGCTGATGGACCATTTGAGATATTGGAGAAGATAGGCACAAATGCTTACAAGGTGGATCTACCAGGAAGCTATGGTGTACATGGTACTTTCAATGTTGGAGACCTGAGCCCCTACCATGGTGAATCAGATGATGAAGGTGAGGAAGATTTGAGGGCAAATCCTTTTCAAGAAAGGGAGGTTGCAACAGGAGTATGTGATCAAGCAAAGACACGAGTTCAACACAAGACACAAACTCAAGACAAGACTCAACATCAAGACATCAACACCATTCAAAACAACAACATCCTTTCAGACAACACCATGATCAGTTATGACAATATCCTATTCAGTCCAAGCCACAACCACTTCAAGCCTGCTAAGACAACACCCCCACAAGCAGAACAAAGCCTAGCCATCCACTTCCCAAGGCTAAGCCACAACAAGGCACAGCCAACAGCCCAACAAACCCAACACAACAAAAACAGCCTATCACTGCCTCTCTAAACAGGGTCCATCGGGCCTCACACAATCAAAGTAGCCTAACCAACCCTTAAACCTATGTCTTGGGAAGGTCCTCTACAACTTTCCCCAGGACTTCCCTTCCAAGAAACAAACACACAAAGAGTTAGCTTAGGGACAACTTCAGACTGTCCAGATTTCAGCCTTTTTGCAGTAGTTAACATGTCACTATCAAACTTTCCTTTTATGATCAAACAAACTCGAGGGCCTTTTAGCAGGACCTTTGGCATCCATCCCACTTCAGTTGAGCTCAAGAATCAAGCTCAGAAGTCCACCCCTCCACCAGTTTCAACCCCAACAAACCAATTAAGGCAGATTGTCCTATTAGAACTACTTTTCTACTTTATTGCTTTATGCTGAACAATGTAGCTGTTATTTCTGTTTCTTTTGCAAACCCATTGTGGCCCTAGGATGTAATGAACGAATAGGATGTAATCTCCTTGCCTATATAAGGCCTTTTCCTAATGAATGAAAGACAGATTTGAAGTAAAACATAAAACTGAAACCTTGTTTCTGTTGCATCTCTTGGCTGTGTGCTTGAGACAACTTCCTTTGATTTGTGCTTGGAAGTGAGCTAGGGTCCTTAGCTGTGTGCTGGGATCACAGTTCAACCCTCAATCATTGGCTTTGTGCTTTGGTTAAGGTCCTATCTAGTTCTTTGTCAATCAGTCCCAACAGAAACAGAGTATTTGCAAAGTGTCTGAACCTCAATCAAATTGTCATTGTTTGAGTTGTCTTTCTGAATAGTTTCAGTGCAATAGGTCTAGGAATAAAAACTTTATGCCTCAAGTCCGGTTTCGATTGTTCAATGATGACTATAGTATGGAATTAGGGACCTTTGCCGACAAATTCGGTCTCACCCGCAGGGACACTGTTACTTCACCTCCCGAAGGCTTTGATATTAGCCATGTTTGGAACACCATTTTTACTTACCCCGTCTCTCGTTGGGACCATGTCCCACACCAACACATCCATCATCCCGCCATTAGAATCTGGCAAAGATTCATGGGATGGACCTTCTTGGGCCGTGCTGAGCCTCATTTTGTGAGACGGGTGGAGTTAGATATTTTAGGAGGGTTCTTGAATGTCAATGGTGATGAACCATGGTCGATTAGCATTCCTTACTATTTTGCTGTTCAGTTTACTAAAGCTACTAATCCAAAGAACACTGGCATTGTTTATGGAGGCCTTATCACTCACCTTGCTACGCGAGTTTGTAGTTTTAACCAAGCCACCACTGACCTCCAGGCATTGACTACACCTCCCACCGAGATGGGAAATGGGTTGGATTATGATTATTTTGTTCAGCTTAATTGGTTTCGTATCTCTCACCCCCATATGATTTGGAGGATAGCTGGCTACGATTCGGTCAAGTTGACCACTGAGGTAAACCAGATTCTATTGCTTCGGCAGCGTCCTGAACTTCAGAAGGGTGAGGCCATCTTAACCCTTCCCACTTATTTTCTACCTGTTAGGGATATTACCCCCAATGACCCCCCTGTTCAGATTAGATCCCACCACCCTGAGGTAGGATCATCCTCTCAGTCGACCTATGCTACGGGCGACGTGACCGCCATGTTTCAAGCCCTAACCATGTCCATTGATAGAGTCCAGTCCGACTAGCAGCTTGCTCTGCACCCCATTTATAATCACTTTGCTAGGCAAGGTGTGATTAGACCTGAGGGCCCCCACCCGTCTTTCTATACTTGGCTCGAAGGGGGGTATGGTACTGCTTATGATGCAGGTGTGCAGCAGACCGGACCTGATTACTGTGGTACTGACTATGGCATCGAGAGTTTTGGAGGGTATAGAGGTGATTTTAGTGGTCACCAAATAGATGAGTACCAGTCTTTAGGAGCCAGCAACCCTACCTGGATCATTGCTTCTAGTAGTAGTTATTATTCAGCAGATGATAGCTACTACACAGATGTTTCTGGATCCGCATACGAGCCGCCTTCTTCAGAGAAGAGAGGCCGTAGCAGGTGGCCTTTGAGATGAGATGATAGCAAGCTTCCCTTGTTTATACTAGCTTGGGGGAGGCTAGATATTTTGTAAGCTTTTCTTTCTTTTATTTTTAGCATTTTTAGTTTTCTTTCTAGTCCTTTTCCCATTAGAATTTCATCTTGTTTCTCTATTCTATGTGCTACCAATCGTTTCCCGATTTGCTTCTATTATAATTGCATGCACATTGAGGACAATGTGAAGTTTTAGCTTAAGGGAGGATTTGCATTTAAGACATACTGCATTTAGGATTGCATTTAGATTTTTACTTTTCTCATTAGCTTATTTTCTTCTAATTTTATTAGTTTATTTTTAGTTTATCATTTTGAAAATCTAAATAAAAAAAAATCAAAAAAAATCAAAAAGACAAAAAAAGAAAAAGACCATTTCCATCTTACATTTCTCAATTTATAGTTTTTATAAGCTGATGTTTCATTATGTTATGAGGAATTGTGGATTCATGGGGATGTCTTGTACACAGTAGCTAGAAAATTGCATTTGGACTTAATTAAGCTTGATCTTGACTTTGGCAAGCTACTCATTTTGTAAGGTAGAGCCTCCAGTGGTCGGTACATCTGAACCCGATCCCAGTCTAGGAGTGAGTAGTTTCTCCTTATAGTCTGTGTCACATCAAAACGCATAAGTATGGTTTTTATTTCATTTTCTATAAGTATTACTATCATGATCTACATTTTGAAGCCATTTACTCTTGTTCACATTTCGCATTGCCCAAAAACACCCTTCTTTCTAGCTACATTATATTATTGCCTACCCTTGTTGAGCTAATAACTGACTGTATGTGTAGAGGTGTTCTGTACTTTTGCGATATTCTGATAATGCCACCATTTGGTGTGAACCTGTTGTGTCGGGATTGCTGATTCCCGTGTTTTTCAATGAAAGAAAAATTGAAAAGAAAAAAAGAAAAAAAAAAGAGAGGATTGAAAAAATGAAAGAGAAAAAGCTCACAAGAAAAAAAAAAAAAAAAAAAGCTCAAATGAGAAAAATCTCAAAAGAAAAGAAAAGAAAAGAAAAAGAAGAGAAAAACGCTTCCATGAATGAAAAAAAGAAAAGAAAGGAAAATTTCGGGAAGTCGTAACTTGATTTGTCATGTTTAATAAGCCAATATGCTGCTTTTGGCTTTGACTATTGCTTATGGAAATTGGTATGATTTGGATTGAGTATCCACTACACATTTGGTTATTGCTAGCTTGACTTAAAGCCCCACATGACCAAAATCGTTTGTCCACTTTCTTACCCAAATTTCCCAAGCCTCTTCTTATTTTCTCTTGGCTTCTTACATTACATTTTGATCATGATTAGTCTTACTTAATGAATTTAAATTGTCTACCATACTAGACTGCGGGCACATTCTTATGAGTTGTAGATAAGAGAGTGTCACTTCAAATTTGAACCAATATTTCCTATTTCACAAAAATTTGAGTGAAGAGTGTATCTGTAACACCCGGAAATGTACCCTATTTTTATTGTGAAAATATTTTACGGATACCTTTCAGCGAATTTTAGTTTTAATCGTAAATTTAATTTTCCGAGTCGAATTTAGAATTTCCGAGTTCATATTTGGAATTTCCGCGAGATTCCATGTGAATCCCGTCTTAAGGCGAGTTTGACTTTTCTTGACTTTTAAGTCGTCTTTGACTTTTCTTGAATTTTAAGTCGTCTTTGACTTTTCTTCAATTTTAAGTCGTCTTTGACTTTTCTTGACTTTTAAGTCGTCTTTGACAATTCTTGACTTTTGAGCCGCCTTTGACTTTTGTTGACTTTCCGACTCACCCTACATATACTTCCTCAAACCCTAAACCTAATTCATTTCCCACAACTCAAATTCTTTTCTTCATCTCTAAGAAACCCAAAACCTTGCCTCCATTTTCATCCATCTTCGAATCATCGCTACGCCTACGTTTCATGTCGAAATTCGCGTAAGTTCGTCTTATTTTTCCCCTCTTAGCTTCCTCTATCCGTATTGGTAATAAAATTACCGTCTTTCTCGCTTTTTAAATTATCCGTCTTTCTCAAGGTGAATGATATTCATCTTTTATTATCTAATTGTATGTAGGTGGAGACTAGGAAGGTTTAGAAACCGTTTAAAGACGCGAAAAGGTAACGGTGAAGGGTTACTCGATATCATTTACGTGTTTTACATGCTTTATATGCTAGGATTCGTATTTAGAATACGATAAGTAAGTAAGAAATTATGTTATGGATAATGATTGTTGTTGTTTGATGATTGTTGATGATGAATATTGATTGTTGATAGTTATTAGAGAGGAATTATGAGAATTGAAATGATAGGATTGAATTTTGTTGAAGGCTCTCGGGTGAATTGGTAACAGAGTGTTTCACGGTCGTGAGATGTCATTTCACGGTCGTGAAACTCATTTCACGGTCGTGAAATACAAGTCACGGTCGTGACTTGTGCAGTTTCACTGCACTGACCCTTTTTTGTAGAATGATCATATCTCCTTCGTTACTTGCTTGTTTTGGGCTTGTGACCACTCGTTGGAACCGTAAGAGGATAAGCTATCACCTCGACTTGGAATTTCTGCATTCCCATATCTATAACTATAGTTATGACAGTTTGAAGTGAAC
>JAIUZE010066542.1:0-13495 GCA_022085475.1 Heliosperma pusillum | reverse complement strand
TTTTGTTATTGTTGTTGTTCTTCTTTCTATTATGTGTAGCTAATTCCTTTGCTAGGATTTAGGGGAACCGTGGCTTAGATAAGATGAGTTGATTAGTAGTCTTTAGATTAGGTTTGGAAGCAATCATCACATTTAATAGCTTTTAATTGTTTGAGTCGACGCATTCAATTGATTGATTTGATACCCCTTGACCTAGATCGAGAGATTGGAAGAGGGCAGATCAGTGATGAACTTTGGGATTATGCTAATGAGGGCGAGAGCTAAGTTAGTGTATCTTAGGGCGAATAGCGGACCGAGAGGACCTTTTCACTACCCGCAAACCTGTTTAGATTCTACTTTGATTTCTATCCTGACCCTAGATGCCATGGGGAACCGACGATCCTAGTTCTTTTTCTTCCTGATTTTTCGCTCTTTATTTCTCTTTCCCTTTTCTTTTGTAGTGTCTGAAAATCATTTAAACAAACCCCCCAGTTGTGTTACCTTGACAAACTTAGCAGGTTATAGGATTCCTTCTCCCTATGGATTTGATACCCGACTGCCTCTACTACATTTGTTGAGACCGTTAGGTTTTATCTTTGATAGGGTTGCGATAGCCGTATCAAATTTTGGCGCCGTTGCCGGGGAGACGGTGTAATTTTGTAGCTTTCTTTAGTTTGTCTCTGGTCTCAAGGAATTTATTCCTTGAGGTTGTTCTCATATTTGAGTTAGTGTTTAGTATTTGCAGGTATAAATCCTAAAAGAGGACCATTTGAACCTGCTGCGGCTGTAATTTCTCTGTAGGATGCCTAAAATTGTTAGTCATTCTGAGCCCAGTGCTGAGACTCTACCTAAGGGAACTACCCTCCCTCTTACTGATGGGGGTACCTTCACAATACATCCGTCCTACTACAGTTTAGTGGAGCGGAATTTATTCGGGGGTATGGTAGATGAAGACCCAGCTAGGCATGTAGAGGTATTTACAGACTATTGTTCCGCCATTCCTGTAGTTGCTGGTGTTACGCAAGACAAGGTAAAGGAATTCCTTTTTCCTTTTTCCTTGACTGGCGATGCTAAGGATTGGTGGAGAGATTTAGATAGGAAGACTGCTGGGGTTAAAGATTGGAGTTCGCTAGCTCTAGCCTTCTCTAGACGGTATTTTCCTCCTCTGCGAACCAACGCGCTGCGCCGCCAGATCACGAATTTTACTCAATCTACTACTGAAGATTTGAGTATAGCATGGGCCAGGTTCAAGAAGCTAGTTCGCTCAGTTCCGCATCACGGGTTCGAGCAATGGTTTTTGTGCAGCCAATTTTACAATGGGTTGCTTTCTGAACAAAGAATGGTTCTGGATGCTGCTGCACGAGGGAGATTCCAGGCTAATGTGGAGGATGATGAAGGGTGGCAACTTATTGAAAATATGGCCATCCATTCTGCTAGCTACGGTAGTCCTAGAGCGGAGAGAAGGAGGGACACTGTTGTTGAAGAAGTTCATGTGGTAGAAACGGGGAATTTGGGTGAAATACACCAAGTTCAAGCTATTGAGATGGTTTGTCGTAGATGCGGTGATGAAGGACATGATCCTATTACTTGTTTGGCCGATTCAGCAAGGGTTCTTGCTTATAGGAAATTCAAGCAAGGGGGTTCTTTTTCCGAGTTATACGCCGAGTTAACCGCTGCAAAATCTCAACCACCCGTGGATGAAGGTAAGATACTCATTACCCAAGTCGAATATGAAGATCTCAAGGCCACTGTCAATGCGCAAAAGCTTGAGCAACAATCTAGTGCGGACACCCTCTGGAAACTGCTCGACAGATGCAATTCACTACTTTCAACCAAAGACCCAGTCAATGCCATAAATCTGAGAAGTGGTCGTGCTTATGACGGTCCTGTACACGTTCCTGAAAGCACACATACCGAGGTCGATGATGTCTCGGATGAATTAACTGAAGATGTGCAGAGAAGTGTTCGATCGAATGAGAATACCATTCGATCGAAGGATTTTGTTAAGAATACTGCTCGATCGAGTGGACCCATTACTCGATCGAGTGATTCAGCTGAAGACATTCCTCGATCGAGTAGTAAACATACTCGATCGAGTAGCCCGGTGTTAGAAGATCTTGATCGAGTAACCCTTTCACTCGATCGAAGGATGATGAGGAAGGAATCACTCGATCGAGTGCACATAAGTTTCGATCGAGTGAATGTGAGACGTCAGGCACACGAATCGAGATTGTGTGCGATGAAGTACTTTCCCCTGCTGAGAAGGTACCGAGTAAAGCGAAAATTTGGGACCCGTCTCCGATGGTCAGAGTCCCATACCCAGGTCGTTTGCGTGATTCAAAGACGGAGAAACAGTTCAGCAAATTTGTAGACATGGTTAAAAACATTTAGGTAACTGTGCCTTTTTCCGAGCTAATCACTCAAGTACCTCCTTACGCCAAATTTATGAAAGATATTGTTACGCGTAAGAAGGCACTTGAGATTTTCGCTACTGTCGCCTTTATGGAAGAGTCTAGTAGCTTAATCCTGAACAAGTCTCCCCCGAAATTGAAGGATCCGGGTAGTTTCTCTATTACTTGTGTTATAATAGATGTCGTGATAGATAAGGCACTATGTGATCTTGGAGCTAGTGTAAGTGTCATGCCTTATTCTATCTGTCGTAAGCTTAACATGGGTTGTCTTAAGACGACCAACATCACCCTGCAGATGGCCGATAGATCTGTTAGGAGACCCTTAGGTGTTGTAGAAGACGTGCCTGTTAAGGTGGGCAAGTTTTTTATTCCTGTTGACTTCATAGTCTTAGACATTGCTGAAGATACCCGTACCCAAATTATTTTGGGTCGGCCGTTTTTGTGTACAGCTGGGGCCATTATAGATGTTAAACACGGGCGTTTAACTCTAGCCGTAGGGGATGATACGGTTTCGTTCAGTTTACCCGATACTTTATCTAGACCAATGATAGAGGATGCCTGCTTTTCTGTTGATATCATTGATGAGTTCACTTATGAGTTCTGGCCGGATTCCTTGATGAAGGATTCGTTGGAATCTTTAACATTGTTAGATGAGTGTGCAGATTATTTTGATGACAATGACGGTGTGCTGAAATTGCTTGGAGATACTGCCGATGAGGAAGAACTGACTGATGCGGAGGAAGAACAGCTGGGACACTTGGGTCACGCCTTGTGTTCCGTCGAGGTAAAAGTTCCCGAGCGTAAGCCTCTTCCAACTCACCTTAAATATGCTTTTCTTGATAATACTGAGCAATTTCCAGTTATTGTCAGTTCTAAACTGAATGAGGAATAGCTAACCGCTTTGTTGGCTGTACTTAAGAGGAACAGGAAAGCGATGGGGTATTCACTGGATGACATCAAGGGCATCAGCCCTGACGTCTGTATGCACAGGATTGAGCTGGAAGAAGGTCATAAACCTTGCAGACAGGGTCAGCGAAAGCTGAACCCGAAGATGGAGGAGGTCGTGATGACCGAGGTGATGAAACTGCTCGATGCAGGTATTATTTATTCAGTTGGTCACTCTAAATGGGTAAGCCCAGTTCAGGTCGTACCCAAGAAAGGAGGTACTACAGTTGTTAAAAATGAAAAGAATGAATTAATACCTACTCGACTAGTAACCGGGTGGCGGATGTGTATAGACTATAGGCAGTTAAATGCCGCCACCAAGAAAGATCATTTCCCCCTTCCTTTCATTGATCAGATGATAGATAGGTTAGCTTCTCATGAGTTTTTCTGTTATCTGGATGGGTACTCAGGGTTCTTCCAGATCCCTATTCATCCAGATGATCAGGAAAAGACTACTTTTACTTGCCCCAAGGGTGTTTTTGCTTATTGTAGAATGCCTTTTGGTTTGTGTAATGCCCCAGCTACCTTTCAGAGGTGCATGATGGGGATATTTTCTGAGAATATAGAGTCTATCATGGAAGTCTTTATGGATGACTTCAGTGTCTATGGGAATGATTTTGATAAATGTTTAGCTAACCTTGACAAAGTTTTGCAGCGTTGTATCGAGGTTAATCTGGTGTTGAACTGGGAAAAGTGCCATTTCATGGTCAATGAGGGAGTAGTCCTTGGGCACTTGGTTTCAAATAGGGGTATTGAGGTAGACAGAGCAAAGGTGCAAGTGATTCAGCAATTACCCCCTCCTATTAACGTGAAGGGGGTGAGGAGTTTCCTTGGTCACGCCGGTTTTTATCGCCGGTTCATCAAGGACTTCTCTAAAATTACTAAACCACTTACACAGTTACTATTAAAAGATGCTCCTTTCGATTTTACTGATGATTGTCTTTCTGCTTTTAACACTTTGAAACAGGCTTTGGTCTCTGCACCCATCATTCAACCTCCTGATTGGACGCTGCCGTTCGAGATTATGTGCGATGCAAGCGATTACGCACTGGGAGCGGTGCTCGGCCAGCGGAAAGACAAAGCTTTGAATAGTATTTACTATGCGAGCCGAACTCTGGATGAGGCTCAAGTGAAATATGCTACCACAGAGAAAGAGCTTTTAGCTGTAGTTTATGCGCTTGATCAATTTAGATCATATCTGTTGGGTTCTAAAGTCATTGTTTTTACAGATCATACAGCGCTAAAACACCTTCTAAACAAGAAGGAAGCTAAACCCAGATTGCTGAGGTGGATACTCCTTCTCCAGGAGTTTGATCTGGAAATCAGGGATAAGAAAGGAGCTGAGAACGTTGTAGCGGATCATCTTTCGCGTCTGACGCGACAAGAGGGGGAGGATTTTCTTCCCATTAATGATTCGTTTGCTGATGATACTTTATGCACTATCCATTCTATAAAGTCTAACGATGGTGTTGAACCTTGGTTTGCAGATTATGCCAATCACATTGTCAGCCAGAAGCTGCCACCTGATATGTCTTATCAGCAGCGGAAGAAGTTTCTACATGATGTGCGTGATTATTTCTGGGATGATCCATACTTGTTCAAGTCATGCGCAGACGGTCTTTTCAGACGGTGTGTTCCACAGTGGGAGATCAAAGCTATCCTAGAAGGCTGCCATTCTTCCCCTTGTGGAGGTCACCACGGTCCATCGCGCACCGTGGCTAAGGTATTACAGTCTGGTTTCTATTGGCCGACTCTTTTTGCTGACACTAAAGTTTTTGTTGCTAGCTGTGATGCTTGCCAGCGGACAGGAAACATATCCAAGAGACACGAGATGCCCCAAAATGACATTTTAGAGGTCGAGCTTTTTGATGTCTGGGGCATTGATTATCAAGGACCATTCCCGTCGAGTCTTGGTAATAGGTATATTCTGGTAGCTGTAGATTATGTGTCTAAATGGGTAGAAGCGATTGCTACTCCCAACTGTGATGCCAAGACCGTGATTAAGCTGTTTCGTAAGACCATCTTCCCTTGTTTTGGCGTCCCTAGGGTTGTCATTAGTGATAGGGGTATGCATTTTAGGGACCAACAGCTAACGACCTTACTGTCTAAATATGGTGTCAAACATCGTAGGGGTTTAGGGTATCACCCTCAGACTAGTGGGCAGGTTGAAGTCTCTAATAGGGAACTAAAGGAGATTTTAAGTAAGGTCGTGTCTAAATCGCGGAAGGATTGGAGTGCCAAACTAGAGGACACTTTATAGGCCTACATGACCGCATTTAAGACACCTATCGGTACCTCACCGTATCGATTGGTGTACGGGAAGTCCTGTCATTTACCTGTTGAGCTAGAACATAAAGCTTGGTGGGCAGTCCGCCAACTTAATTATGATGCTAACTTGTGTGGTGAGAAACGGTTGTTGCAGCTAGATGCGCTAGAGGAATTCCGTCTGAATGCCTATGATAGCTCGCGTATTTACAAAGAAAAGACCAAACGTTGGCACGATAAGAGGATCATACCTCGCGAGTTCCAAGTCGGGCAGAAGGTGTTACTATTCAATGCCCGACTGCGTCTATTTCCTGGCAAGCTGAAATCCAGGTGGAGTGGTCCGTACACAGTAACTGCTGTTACTCAATTTGGATCCGTTGAGATAGAAGACTCCGAGGGTCAACGGTTCAAGGTTAATGGACATCATGTGAAACATTACTATGGAGCTGACAGTGTTGTGGGTCGCGTCGAAGTGCTATTCTTCGACGGAAACGAGGAACTTGATGATTGAAGCTCAAGGGTCGTACGGGACCTTATAAACCTGCGCTTATCGGGAGGCAACCCGATCTATCATTGTTTTGTTGTACCGTTTTCTTAAATTTTTAGTAGTTTATTTCTGTTTTATTGTTCAAACGATACAATTGCGTCCTTTCTTGCTTCTCGCTGCTTTGGTATTAATTGCTCTGACACATTTTTTCGATCGAGCAGGATTTCGCTCGATCGAGCACTATACCCCTCGATCGAGCACTTAAGTTACTCGATCGAGTACTCCTGCGAAGGAACCCTCTCGGACAAGTTGTTTTTCCAGTCGATCGAGCAAGCTCCATCTCGCTTTCACTAGATCAAGTAGTTTCCTAATCGATCGACTCCCTGGAGCACATCATTCCGGTCTGGTTTGGGGAAGTCGGCTATACACGCGTTCCTGTAAGTTTCCGACTCTCTCTAGGTTGCAATTCTTTTTCCTTTACTTTGTACAATGGGGACATTGTACGGTTTGATTTGGGGAAGTTAGGTTTTGCATCCATATCGTGTCTGCATTTCGTTTTTACTGCATTTTCGTATGCATTGTTAATCACTCAAAAATTCATCTAGTCTTCAACAATTTTCATGTTTATTTTTGCATTTTAGTCGAGTCGGAACGATTTTCTCCTACTCTTCATTTAGTCTCGACTTAAGCCTTGCACAGTTAATATCTCTCGCATGATCATTTGCTGTTAATCGATGCTGAACGAATAGACTTGACTTGACATGTTGGCGACCTACTTACATATTCTGAGGATTAGAGCTTTCAAATTGGTGACATCTATGACCAGTTCATATAGGATTGTGAGTAGTTACTCCCTCGTGTCATCGCATTGCATGTATATGAAATCTGATTCTTATTGCCTGCACGTACGGGTTCGTGGTCGGTATCACATGTTTGGAGAATGCTTGCAATTTCCCTTTTTCTCATTACCCAGTTAACTCCATATTCAGCCAAAACTGCCAGTTGACCCACAATCTACATCCTAAATTTAGCCTACCTTGCGTCGAGCTAGTCTAGTAATGGTTGTTGAGGTATTTACTTCATTTTATCAGTTTGGTTTGCATCCTTTCTACGGAGTTGGTATCTGAAGAATTTGAGAATTGAAGTTGAAATTGTTTCCGTGGAAATGTTAGCTGAATATTTTGAAAAAATAAACGAAAAAAAAATATATTTATCTAAAGAAAAAAAAAAAGAAATTGATCTCTGTTCCCGTGCTTTATTCATTTCAATTGGGGATTCAGATAGAGCTGAATAAGCTAACCAGTTGTTCGTTTTCACTCCATCCTGTTGGTTTTAGTGAGTTGTGGGCCGAATCGTGGCTGTGTGCTTCATTATGAGATAAGAAGATGGATTTTGTTATTTGATTAAGATCAGGTAGCTAGCTTGACGCTTTACCTCCTCTATTCCATTATCACTTTGCCCCTTCTTACCCATAACCTCACTTATCCAAATGTTGCGAGTATTCGGCGTGTGATAGTCCTTGAATGGTGGTTGTGCGTGTGTACGGTAACTGAATCATTTATCATATTAGTTAGCATTGCATGAACGCGACGGTCGTAGTTAGGTGAGCGACTATTTTCTCCTTCTCTCTCTTACACATAACTTGCTTACCCTTTGGCCTTGCTGAGAGAAGAGTGACTCGCGAGAGTCCGACATTTATGGTCTGGCAAGGTCGACGGTTTAGTTCGTTTGCATTTGATATCATTGCTGAGTTTGATTGTTGCATAAAATTGGTTCAAGCAGGCGATTTGCGGTAGTCCGGAGTTTATTTGTTTCATTTGTTTGTTGCATCCTTTCTTGCTTGAGGACAAGCAAAGGTTTGGTTTGGGGAAGTTTGATGCGCGTATTTTATATAGACCTTTTAGGCCATATTTGCACGCATTTCCATGGTCATTTAGTAGTGTTACACTACAAATATCCCCCGAATAGTCTACTTTGGTTTGCTTTGTAATATTTGCAGATGTGAACCAGAATGACGGAAAACTAGCCATTTTGTAGCTCCTCAAGCATGCATAAGTGAGTCGGAAAGGAATCTTGGCATCTCGGAATGCGTGAAGCCGTGTTAAAGGAATGGAAGAACGAAATCCGTGAGCAAAACTCTCGTTCGAGTATAAAAGCCTTCGATCGACCAACGATTTGATTAGAAGACTTCGATCGAGTAAGAAATCCACTCGATCGAGCTGCTGGATTTGGGCATTTACTCGATCGAGGACTGCTGCCACTCGATCGAGTGGTCTGGACAACAATGTCTACTCGATCGAGTGGTTTTATAATGATGGGCTTCGTGAATTAGTGTGGACGCCTTGCAATCTATGATTGTACTTAAGGGTGAAACTACGCATCAATAGAGGAATCTCTCCTTACTCTAGACTTGAGACTAGACAGCAATTTTAGACCCTAAACTTTACTTTCGACTGTTGATTTTTGGATCTGAATTGGAGGGCTTCCTCTGACTTTCTTCTTCTTTCCAATTCGGTATTATTGTTCTGGAATTCAATTAATTATTTATCTATATCTTTTTGTTCCTTATTTGTTATTGTTGTTGTTCTTCTTTCTATTATGTGTAGCTAATTCCTTTGCTAGGATTTAGGGGAACCGTGGCTTAGGTAAGATGAGTTGATTAGTAGTCTTTAGATTAGGTTTGGAATCAATCATCACATTTAATAGCTTTTAATTGTTTAAGTCGATGCATTCAATTGATTGATTTGATACCCCTTGACCTAGATCGAGAGATTGGAAGAGGGCAGATCAGTGATGAACTTTGGGATTATGCTAATGAGGGCGAGAACTAAGTTAGTGTATCTTAGGGCGAATAGCGGACCGAGAGGACCTTTTCACTACCCGCAAACCTGTTTAGATTCTACTTTGATTTCTATCCTGACCCTAGATGCCATGGGGAACCGACGATCCTAGTTCTTTTTCTTCCTGATTTTTCGCTCTTTATTTCTCTTTCCCTTTTCTTTTGTAGTGTTAGAAAATCATTGAAACAAACCCCCCAGTTGTGTTACCTTGACAAACTTAGCAGGTTATAGGATTCCTTCTCCCTGTGGATTCGATACCCGACTGCCTCTACTACATTTGTTGAGACCGTTAGGTTTTATCTTTGATAGGGTTGCGATAGCCGTATCATTGTCCTACATCATAAAATTAACATAAGATGGGTGATCCTATGATTAAATATATAAATCATTCTTGGACCTTATATAACAAACTAAAATCTTTTAAATCTCTTAAGTATTGTCTTAGATATCTCTTAAAAGTTTGTATATTATTATCTTCACAATTGCTAAATTTACATCATTAAAAATTAATTTTAAAAGGTATTAATAAAAAAAATTAAGTATTGTAAGAAAAAATTATGAAGATAATATAATTAGATTCTCTTAAATATTGTCTTAGATATCTCTTAAAAGTTTGTAGATGTGATGAATATACTATGTATAAATAGTAAAATTGTCCCACATCATAAAATTAACATAAGATGGGTGATCCTATGATTAAATATATGAATCATTCTTGGACCTTATATAACAAACTAAAATCTTTTAAGTCTCTTAAGTATTGTCTTAGAGATCTCTTAAAAGTTTGTATATTATTATCTTCACAATTGTTAAATTTACATCATTAAAAATTAATTTTAAAAGGTATTATTAAAAAAAATTAAGTATTGTAAGAAAAAATTATGAAGATAATATAATTAGATTCGTGGTGAAAAAAAACCCTGCAAAGTATAGAAACTCATATTATTTGGACATATTTGGTGTAATTTTTAGTATATTATATGTCCTACATTGAAAAATAATGTAGATGTGGTGAATATATTACCTATAAATAGTAGAATTGTCTCACATCAGAAAATTATCGATCATAAGGTAGGTGATCTTATGATTACAAATAGGAATCATATTTGGAACTAAAGTTTCAACTCAAAATATTTTGAGCCTCTTACATATTGTCTTACAAAACTCTAAAAATTTGTATTATAATTTTCACTATAGTGAAATTTAGATCATTAAAAATTAATTTAGGAAATGATCAGGCCTGTCGCAAGCCCGATACAAAGATAAATTACCCAGATTAGGCTAATAACAAATTAATGTAATTAGGGAAGTAGGGGTCGATCCTCAGGGAGATGGTGTTTCCTATAGAATGTGAAGTGTCTCGCAATTGGGTTCTATCTAATGATTTCTGGGTTTTTGGGTTTTTGATATCTAAACTAATATAAAGCATAAATGAGAACAAAATAAAAACAAATGAAAACAATAAAGCAAGTAATGAAAAGCATCTAGGGAAATAGGTTCACACATGTAGATTGACATATTAATGAAATTGGATTTGGAACATGCAAATAATTCATTGCGAGTTCGTAAGAATGATGTGTTCATTACAATCATAGATCAGATGGTCTAGCAGGCTTTTTAGGCGATTTACTAGGTCTTAATCTACCATGTCATGCTTTGTGTATTCAATTCGCGTATTTCTACCTTGGAAAAGAATTCCATTTTAGTCGATGATTTCCGGCCAGAAATTGTTTACTATCGTTACAATCCAAACATGCATAGACACAACGTTTTAAAGGCATAATTTCTTTTATCCAATTAACATCTTTTAATCAATCTAACATGGCTACCGTACACCCTAGAAAGGTGACTACTCACTCATGATAATGTTTAAATCTAAGATGATATCAACAATGAAAACTAGGATAGACATGTTTATTTGATTTTGACTCTTTATATGGCGATAATAACGACGCTAATTGACAATCTAGGAAATGAAACTACGATTATAACAACATGAAAATGAATCTAAGACAATATGTATGGAAAATAACAATCAAATAGAAAACAATAAAGGACTTTAAACAAGGGATAAAACAGAAATACCTATATGACGATTAATGACGATAATGATAACAATAACAGAAAATCCTTGCACATAATAAACGATCCACCAATTACAACGCTTGAACCCCACAAAGGAGATTACAAGGATGAAATTCTTATTAATCTAAGCTAATGTTTTGATATGGAAAGGACAGAAATAAACTAAGAACTAAAGACTAAAGAAGAAGAAAATGAGAGAAGGGAGGCTAATTCCCCCTCCTCCTAATCTAAGGAGAAATGTAAGAAGAGAAGAGAAGAGGATTATAAGATGGATCATATGATATGAGGGGCTAGAGCATCTATTTATAGTATTAGGGTTTCGTGGAGAAGAGGTCGGGCATTAAACACATAGGACAAAAGTAGGAAGAAGAAGCCGCCATGCTCGAATCAGCAGGAATACCCGATCGGGTACACACTTACCCGATCGGGTATGTGGTCTTCTAGAAGCTCTTGACTAACGTTTCATCTTCCTTTGCTTTGACTTGACTTCCAACATCCCCCTTGACCTCTTGAGTCGGGTTTGTTGATAGGGTTTGATGTAAAGCGATGAATTCTTTCGCCTAATTGATTGATCTTCCGACAACTACGAAACTGTCTTTGCTTCTTCTCTCTTTCGAATTAGTGAACCTTCTTGAAATGCCTTTCACTTGGTCAATCTTGCTTCTTCGAATCGTCGGGTTCTAGGCAAATGCTCGGGAATATAGAAAAAGGGCGGAGAAACGTCACTTTCCCCTGTCCCTACAAAACAGGTTGAACATAGGAATTCGCCTAGAAGACGATATTTCCTCATAAAATGGCTTAACAAAGCACAAATGACATACAAAACCGAGCTAAATTGGGGGTTAAAACCATACAAATATTCACTTATCAAACTCCCCCAAGCTAAACCTTTGCTTGTCCTCAAGCAAACATAACAAACAATACCAGGACAAGGTTGCAAGCGTTGGCTACTACACCATCAAGAAATAAATATCAACATAAAACTTTGAAAGCAAAATGAATCATAACCCAAAAACAACGTGGGCAAGAATGATACATAAACATGGCTGAGATTTACATAACGACGTAGCACAAAGAATTTCACTATAGAATATTCGGCTCTTGCATGATCTTTTGACAAATGCACTTTCACGGTACACTCGAACACTCATGTATGTAAAAGGTGATTTCTTTATGTATAAATGTTTTTGAGACACTCACCTATCTACGACTTATGAAAATGTGCCCGCAGTCTAATATGGTAAACAATTCAAATTACAAGTCAAAGATCACAATGCACATAGAAAAGAAGCCGAAAAATAAGAAGAAGGCTTTGGGAAATGGGTGAAAGGTGGACAAACAGTTATGGTCAATGTGAAGGTTAGAGTGAGCTAGCAACTGACCAATGATAAATGAATACTCAATCCAAACTTTCGATCAAATTCCCAGAAGACGAAAAACGAAGCCAGAAGTAACAGATTGGCTTATTACACACGAAACACAAGGGTAAACTCCTTCTATTGATTGAATTGACATTTTGAGGAGATACTCACAACTTCTTTTATTTTATTTTTTCTTTTTTCGATTTTTTCTATTTCTTTCTTTTTTTTCTTTTTTCTGTTTCATTTTTTTCTTTTTTTCTTTCTTTTGAACATAACTTCACTTCTTGAACATTTTCGTTCTCCCAAATTCACTTTGTCATGAAGGACAAATCTTCTCAAAATAGCACCCATACACCATAGTCTAGCTACTAGCTCAAAAGGTAGGCAGTTTTTATGTGTAGCTATTATTTTGTGAAACATTTGTATGAAAGGGCTTATTTTGAGGTGTAATTCAAAGTGAAAAAGGCTTCAAATCTTAGTGAATCATGAATGCAATGCTTATAGAAATGAAATGAGAACCATACTTATGCGTTTTGACATGACACACATCACAAGGAGAACTACACACACCTAGATGAGACTGGGTATAGATGTATGTAACACCCGGAAATGTACCCTATTTTTATTGTGAAAATATTTTACGGATACTTTTCAGCGAATTTTAGTTTTAATCGTAAATTTAATTTTCCGAGTCGAATTTAGAATTTCCGAGTTCATATTTGGAATTTCCGCGAGATTCCATGTGAATCCCGTCTTAAGGCGACTTTGACTTTTCTTGACTTTTGAGTCGTCTTTGACTTTTCTTGACTTTTGAGTCGTCTTTGACTTTCTTTGACTTTTAAGTCGTCTTTGACTTTTCTTGACTTTTAAGTCGTCTTTGACAATTCTTGACTTTTGAGCCGCCTTTGACTTTTGTTGACTTTCCGACTCACCCTACATATACTTCCTCAAACCCTAAACCTAATTCATTTCCCACAACTCCAATTCATTTCTTCATCTCTAAGAAACCCAAAACCTTGCCTCCATTTTCATCCATCTTCGAATCATCGCTACGCCTTCGTTCTTTGACGGAATTCACGTAAGTTCGTCTTATTCTTCCCCTCTTAGCTTACTCTATCCGTA
>JAIUZE010066541.1:0-67985 GCA_022085475.1 Heliosperma pusillum | reverse complement strand
CGTCACCACGACGCAGCCTGCGTCCTATTGGGACAGTTACGAGTCACACAAATCTCCACAATTTCACTAAGGCATAACACAAATATCATCTATCATCACAATTCATCAATTCTCATATCAATTATCAACTAACAACAACCATCATCAACAACACAATTCCTAAAATTACTAATCATATTCTAAATACGATTTCTAACATGGAAAACACATAAAAACACGTAAATGATATCGAGTAACCCTTCACCGTTACCTTTACGCGTCTTTAATCGATTCTAAACCTTCCTAGTCTCCACCTACATACAATTAGATAATAAAAGATGAATATCATTCACCTTGAGAAAGACGGATAATTTAAAAAGCGAGAAAGACGGTAATTTTATTACCAATACGGATAGAGAAAGCTAAGAGGGGAAGAATAAGACGAACTTACGTGAATTTGAGCGGGAAACGAATGAGATACGATGATTATAAAATCGGATCAAAGATGGAGGCAAGGGTTTGAGATTTCTTAATGAAGAAGAAATGTGTTGTGTTTGAGTTGTGAATGAAAAATAGGTTAAGTGTTGTGTGATATTTATAAGGAAAAAGTCAACAAAAGTCAAACTCGCCTTAAGACGGGATTCTCATGGAATCTCGCGGAAATTCCAAATACGAACTCGGAAATTCTAAATTCGACTCGGAACATAAAATTCTATATTAAAACTTAAATTTGCTGAAACGTATCCGTAAAATATTTTCACTAGAAAAATAGGGTACATTTCCGGGTGTTACATTATGACTTCCGACGAAGAAGGGGTTCATAGTAGTTTTTCCTATAAAGACTAATGTCAATTTTCATTTTAGAGGAAGATCTCATCATCTTAAATTTAATTCATTTTAAGTGAACAAATTTCTAGCATTTCGTGAATGATTTAGACTAAGGTGATGGCCCTATGAACGATTGACATCTGTATGTCCAGGATGAAAATTCAAACTATATGAATCATTTTTCATGCATATTAGGTGGTTTGGTTTAGGCGGAATATGATGCAATTATTTAACATGTGAATGAAAAGCAAAAGAACGAAAAATACGTAAACTATTACAACGGTCCTAGTGTGGCCTATCTACCAAAATGAACAGTAAATACAAGTTTGGAATCCATCCTAATGGACCCGAGAAGCTTGACTTTGTCTCATCTTGGTCCATGTAGCGGGAGTGAGCATCCGATCTCCATCTTTAGTCTTCTTAAATTACATTTAAAAATTACAAAATAAACCTATTTACATTCTAATTCCAAAACATAATTAAAAGAAAAATAAAAGGAGATTCGAGATCTCAAAATTACATCCAAACCATGTTTTCATCATTACGAAAACATGATTAACTAAGGCCACACTAGGTATTACATTTTTCAACCAATTGCAAAAATACGTAAATAAAACCATTCATTCATTCGACAAAAATAAAATGCATCAACTATATAAATTAATTCTTCAAGACATAATTCTGCAATTATGTAGAGTAATTTATCCAAACCACCTTTTAAAATGATTGAAATTATGTGATAATTATTTAATTAGTCATAAAATTCAAATCAACAATAATCCAACAATAATTCATATTATCGTATAATATGAATCAAACAACATTATTTTAAACCGCTTTAAAATAATTAGGTATCTTTACATAAGTGAACTTCTTCACAACAAACCAACAACAACAAAAACATTATCTTTATAATGTTAATATTGTAATTAGCCGAAAGAAAAAAAAAAACGAAATATATTTTTTTTTTTCTTGTACAGCAGATACGGAAAAAAAAAACAGGAAGAAAATTTTTTTTTTCTTGTACAGCAGCAGCACGGACTGTGCAAAAAAAAAATTTCGGTGTTGCCAATATTGCTAGATCGGTACAAAATTCAATATTTAATCGTTATTAAATATTGATTCAAACTAGATAATTCAATTTAACCTTTTAAAATGAACATCTAAATCATGATTAAATCGATTATCCATATATTCATTTAATCACAATCGCTTTGAACATTATTAAAATTGAATCATTATACAAAAATTATCAATTTATTTCAATGAGGCCGAAAACAATAGCAACAACAAAAACAAAACAATTCCATCTTATTTTAATTTAATCCTTATCAAATTAAAACAAGTACAAATTTATTATATTGAATTTTAACCTTTTAAAATAACAATATCAATAAATCAACAATGGAAAAACAAGACCAAAAAAAAAAAAAAAAAATCACACGGCAAAAAAAAAATCTGCCGAGACCTAAATAAATTTTTTTTTTTTTTGGTTTTATATTTTCTCAAATTTATATTTCATAAAATGAAAAACATATAATATAATTTTGTAGCCTTACGCTCTGATACCACTTGTGGGAAATAACAGTTTACTTCCCCTTTAAAATTAGGATTATAACAAAATTATATAATATGAATTGCGAGTCATAAATATGAAAACGATATAAAATATAGAGAAAACGAATTGAACCTTTGGTCCTAGCAAAAGGCCTAAGAACAG
This sequence comes from Heliosperma pusillum, assembly GCA_022085475.1. Taxonomy (NCBI): domain Eukaryota; kingdom Viridiplantae; phylum Streptophyta; class Magnoliopsida; order Caryophyllales; family Caryophyllaceae; genus Heliosperma; species Heliosperma pusillum. The sequence goes on along the minus strand of JAIUZE010066541.1, from coordinate 65,458 downwards.
ATATCAAACCAGATATCCTCCTAATCGTCTCACCCAAGATTGATCGAGAAATGCCCTTGTGTTTGCTAGAAAATTAGAGAGAAAAAGAGTCTGTATCTTTTTGTGAGATGTTAAATTGATGATGAATAAAATTAGCGAGTTAGAATGAGTAAAACTCTTCCATATACTCCCTCACCACACGGCACACAATAGGAGAAAATAAGGGATATTTTTCTCTTATTTTGTTACCATTTGACCGAAAAATCAAGGAGTAATCTGGACTCTTTTTCGGTTATATTCGCTTCCATTTAATATAATGTTATACATATTATATTTGTCTAATATGTTGTCATATATTAATAAGGTCCATTACAACATTTTGCAGTGGATATATTAACATAACAATGATTATGACAATCGTATAATATATACTTCAATTATAAATATCGGTATATTTATAATCCTGCTAATTAAATATAACGGTTTATGTTTAATTACGAATTAACATTTTAATTCGTTTAAGCTCACATTATATACTATAACTAAATATAACATTTTATATTTAAGTACGAATTACAGTTAATTCGTCTTAGCTAACATTATTTAATCGTTATTAAATAATTATATCATCATCACATTGACTAACCTTGTAGTCAAAAACACCGACTAACCTTTTAGTCATTTAATAAGGCATCAATATGATTATTTTCTCAAATAATCACATCTCTCAATCACATCCTTTAGGTGTGACTTTTAGGGACCAGTTGATCACCGCCATCTGTATGACAATAACGTCAAACTTATCTAGTAAGCCAACCGTTATCGATAAACGTTAATCAACTGATTACAATACAAAGTATACCCTGTGAACCTACAGAGATTTATTAATGTTATTGCACTAACTGTGGAGGACACTGGCTCCAACACAACTCTCATTGGTAGCCTCGAAGGGTTGAACAAGAGTCAAATAAGGAGTCAATACAAAACACCCAACCAGAAAACAATCACCTATAAACCACTACTTGTTAATTTAACCAATCACCAATTTAAATTCATTATTAGACTTAATCGAGACCCTAGAAAGGGTGACTACTCACTACTCATGGTTACTAAGCACACAAAAACAATAAAGATTGAATCTTTAATGTTAAACATGATAAAGATGAGATTTTTACTTGAAAACATGTAAAATCATTAATTAGGTGGGTAAGATTAATTAATTAGGCTGAGATTAAATAAACAACAAATTCAAAGATAAAATTTTGAACTATAAGTAATCTAAACATTCAAACTTGGAAAAACATAAAGCATGAACAAGAGGAAAAATGAAAGTAAAGAGAAAGAAGTTGTTGCCAACTATAAGGGAATAAGAGCTGAAAAGGAAATATAATTAGATTAAAGCTTGGAATTTGATTACAATTGAATATTAGATCTAGAAATGCTATTTTGTTTTGTTGTTCTCTCTCTAGAAAGCTAAAAAAATACATCTCTCCTTAGAATTTCAGGTTTTGGTTATTTATACAAGAGGCAAAGGACACGCAAAACGAGGTCGTTTAAAGGGCGGATGAGTTGTGCTCAAATCTGGAGCTGCGCACGGTGTAGCTGAGAAACGCACGGTCAGAACCACTTGGTGGAACCGTGCAATGAAGAGATTACTTGGGTTTCGCACGGTTGACCCCGTCCTGCATTAGTTCCGCACGGCGTGCTTTTCCTCCCTTTTCCGCCTTTTTTCCGCCTTTTTCCTTCCTTTGTTGAAGCATGGGTTGTTTGGTTGGTTCATGTGCCTTCCTCATGCCAAGATGTGGGCATATTGAGTCCAACTTGTTCCTAAACTACCCAAAGAAACAAAAATACCAAACAACACACCCGGAAGACGGGTTTTACGTATCTAAAGCCTCTAAACGTGATTCTAACATAAAACACATGAAAATAGAGAATAAATTGCACAATTATTAGCTCATAAAACGCGCAAATACTGTGGTTATCAGATTTAACGTCGGATCGTTTTTAAATGAAAACCAAAATCAAAATCAAGATTATGAAGGTCCGCAAGCACCCCGCCACTCATTCTGGATGTAATCGGTATTGAATAAAGGAAAGCAACCAGCCCGACCCCTTAGACTTTATTTTATGAATAATTTTTATGTTATGTATTTCCATGGATGTCAACCATGTGAACTTTGTATTTGGCACCATCGGCGACAATATTAATATTAATTTAAGTACTAGTAGTCATTTGTCACTTGTCATTTGCCAATCATTGTCTTTAATTCTCTCACATTTGGTCCTCAATTTCTCCCGCCAATTCATTGGCTCCACCACTATTTTCCTTTGAATTAATTAAATTTCCTCCACATCACATCTATTTTCCTTCCATTTGAGTGCCACTCTTTTCCTTGTTTCAATATTTCATTTAGATTTCAACCTCTTTCAACCGGTTTACAGATAGTCTGATGCACACCGAGATTTTCATTTAGTGCTTAAATATGTTTTGTGGACATACTTCGTCATAATATAACATCAAAAATACATATCAATAAAAAAAAATTAAAAAAAAACGTTGTAAAACAAAAATCGACCGCGACAACCGAGTCAAGGTCCGCAACAAGCGGTTCAGGAGCGATTCTGTGACATCGCGATCGCGATCGATATCGCGATCTCTGGGGAGTACTACACATAGGGATGAGCAAATCCGTATACCCGGTACGGCCGATTTTAAAAGCGTATCGTATATACGATTTTTAAAATCACAAATTTGCCGATACGGAAGTGACCCAATTTAAACGTGTACCCGGTTTTTGCAAACCCGGTTTTTCCGTATATCCAGTTTTCGTATTCCCGAATACGGTTTAGGTTGTTCGCTACTCAATTTTTTGCATTCAGGATAAAGACCGGTAGATTGTAAACTTAAACTTGATAATAGGTTACATGTTCAAATAATCAAAATTTTATTTCATTATACAAATGAGCCAGGAAAAGTGGACAATTATATGTCATTAAACTTAAATTATTTAGTTTATGTAAGATTTTTTTTTACTTATATTCAAAACCGTATCATAAACCGTATTCCCGGTTTTGTTTTTGCCCGACTCGGATACGATTCGGTTTTAAGAAATCGATCCATGCATACGGAAATTCGTATAATTACTACACATGGCTATGAGACAATTTAGATATACGTCATGTTAAGGATATGGAAAAGAAGAAAATATACTGCATTTTATTGTAATTATTTTCAATCTTATAGACATACGTCATGTATAAAATAGTGATTATGCCTAACTAGCTACTTCATCCATCCCAAAATAATATCCTCATTTGACTTTCGCTGTTTTTTTGATTTACAACTCTATTTTTTACATTTATACACTTTTTTTTCAAATTTTTCCAAAAAATTTACTTTTGTGAACAGTTTTTATGATGTATATCTATATATTTTAAAATCAAGTTATAATTTTATTAATTTAATACTTATTATAGGTCATGTTGTAAACTTAGACCCATAACGTATAATTAGCAAGATTATTATGGGAGGAGGGAGTATTACTTTTGATTACATATTTTATGCTATATTTGTATTACTCTGTATTTTGGTAGGCTACTCGGTGTGGGTTCTCGGCCAAGTAGGGCCATTCGGTCGAGTGGTTTGGCTACTCGATTGAATGGGCTTTGGGTGGTGATTTAGGTTGCTTCCGTTTTGTGTTCACTCGGCCAAGTAATTCGGTCACTCAGCCGAGTGAGCTACTCGGTCGAGTGGGTCGAGCACTCGACCGAGTAAAGTCGGTTCAGTATGTTTTGCGAACGGTTTATTTAGCATTTCGTTGAGATTATATTAAGAGATAGTTTAATTTCCTTCATTCCAATCCTTTGTTTACTTTTTTTTTTTATTTGTTAGAAGTATTGTAATGAAAGATACATAAATAATTGGGATGGAGGAAATGGTAGCTCATATCTGCTTCAAAATCGTGTACAATCAAAAGAAACAACAAAATCAACTAAGAAACGATTTTATAATAATTCCAACGGGCCGTCATGAACAACGAAAGGGGTATCGAGGGCCCGACTATACATTTCTCCGATTTCCATGTCCATCTTGTGTTCCACTAACTCTTCTTTTGACACATAAACTTTAATGAAGGAAAAAATTATGAAGATTATATTACGGGAATGATGTGTGAAAGATAGCGATGTTGGGACAGAGAATCCAAACCCATTACTTCAGAGCAAAACGACTACCTACTAAAATACATCATACAAGGCAAGTATTAAGTAATCAGATCCTTGAAGCAGTAAGTCCTTATCATTCATGAAGTACCAATGGCCGAAGCATCTACATGTGGAACAATTGTTATTTTCGAGCAGAGCTCCCAGCTGATGCAGATCTCAAATAGTTTTCACCCAATTCCTGTATGAATATCTGAGGATGGTCTACTCTGTTAAAGAAATCAGGTGTTTACCTTAAGTTTCCTCACGAGAAAACACTAATTGACAGTAAAGAATCACTTTAAACATAATAATGTCAAGACATTGAGATAATAATATTTGAAGCACTAAAACCAAGTAGAAGTATACAACAGCACCAAAACAGAAGGCTACTGTGGAGTCTGGTTTTCACATTAGATTGGAGGTCGTGTTCATGGGGAGAATAGACGCATATTTACTTAGCAACAATTACTAATTCAGGGTGAAATTGTGATATGAGACGGTCTAACGAGTCATGATATTGTTATCAATTAACCATGAGCCTAGCTCGTATATTTGTAATAAATGTGGTAGTTACTCTTTGAGTTGATAGGTAAGATTAAAAACTGAATGAGTTTGGACTCAACTCTCGCGGTATTCCTGTCACCTTAATTCAAGATTGGTTTGATCCTAAACACAACAATGGGAGCCATCTACATCCAACTACAGACTAAAATTTGCCACATTGATTTAACGGTGCCAGTCACCCAGTGTGATTTTTAATCCAGTTTCTGGCGCAAGCTTGAGTTCGATGGATACTAAAAGATCAATTTGGATGCTCTTCATTTCCTTTTAACGGTTTGGATTCTAAACAAAAACAATCTAATGGTCATAATCTTGAGTAATGGATGACCATTTATGAGAGAAATATTAATTAATTAAATCGAGTGAATTCAAGGAAATGGACCTCTAAATTTGTTTTAGAAAATGGACAGAATTCTAACCTCTAAAAGATAATACGAAATTGAAGATGGTGAGGCTTAAAAAGTCTTACAATTCATTAGCTTCTTGATAAGTATAACTTGAAGCAATCGCCAAAAGCTCCCCTGTGTGGTTGTAGGACAAGGAAGCCACAGTATTTGGATATCTTGGCAGCTGCTCACAAATAATAATTGATAGTTATGAACATTCAACAAGTGCTACTTGAAAAGGAAATAAAAACGTCAAACGCATCAATCATAAATCAGCGAGAATCCCGATTCGATTATACGATTTTACGATTCAAAAAAGGTTGATCCATCCTGAAACTACGATTCCATTTATGGCGGTAGAAGTTTACGGTCCTATTTATTTAAAAATTTCTAAAGGTAAGATCATAATATAATCCTACAATCCGGTTTTATCCAACAAAAATAAATATAGATTTTTTATATTATGACATTGTAAAATCAAAATTCTGCCTAAGTCAGTAAGTTGTAAAAACACCTTCATATCATGGTAGTAAAATGATTAGTTATCAATATTTTATAAATAAATAACTATTTTGATCTTCTAATATACTCCCTCCTATTCTCAATAACATTCCCCATTTCTATTTTCGTCTATTCACAATATTTTCCCTATTTCCTTTTTTGGTAAGTGTTTGTGTGGTCCAAATTTAATTGTATGGTGGGGTAGTGTATTTTCATAATTTTTGTGTTAAAGTGAAAAGGGAAGGTTATTGAGAATAGGAGGGAGTATGTTTTTACCAGATAAAAACTATACTAGCCCACTAGGATCCTACCCACATCTTCGATCCAAGGTTAAATCTCGATCCTAACAACATTAAATATTGTATTATTAGTTTGGGAAATTCTACATGGTACTCCTAAGTTTTTTTTGTTTTATAAGTAATACCCCTCATTTTCTTACAAAAAAAATTTACCGTGTATAATTCATAGTCATGAATTCGGAACGCGACTATTCTTTATTCCAAAATGATCGTCTTCTCGAGATCTTCTATTTGAAAAAAAAATTATCACTTTATAAACTTATTGCAAGAGTTATGGCCGGTCAAACGTTTTTAACCAAATAAACTTTGACCGACGATATATCATAGCTACGAGTTCATAAAGTAATGATTCTTTTCTCAAATCAAAGATCTCGAGAAGACGATCATTTTGAAAAAAAAAAAATTCTCCTCATTCCAAATTCATGATTATGAATTATACACGGTCAGTTTTTTTTGAAGAAAAAGGGTAACATGTTGAATATGAAAAAAGACCGGAGTACCTTGTAGAATATTTAATTATTATATGGAAACATGGAAGATTCCTTAGGACAATTGTATTATAACTACAAATGTTACAATTGAACTTTTCAGTCCCTAGGGATCAGATAGGGCCATTGCTTCGTGAGGCCAACAAAGTAGATATTAAAAATAAAGTAACCAACTTTGCACCCAATTTGAAACAGTTGTGTCTTTTGAGGTGGGTTGACAACCAGTGATATTCACTTATCTCACTCATTTGACACGATGAAATAAGTTTGTCCTACTGTGCGGGAGCAAACTACTTTTTTTCCTGCATTAGAAAATAAAAAAATGGGTTATTTTACATGGTACCCCTGTGTTTTTTCGAATTCTACATGGTATCCCTTCTTTTTTTGAAATCTACATGGTACCCCTAAACTTAATGAAAACATCTTAGAATACCCCAAAATGCAATCATCGGCCTCTTTTAAACGTTTATATTATGCACTTTTTGTTAATCTTTTCACAATAATTTGGCATGTCATTAACATAAATTTTGTTTAGTCAATCGTAAACATATTTTCTTTGTAAAATTTAGGTGTTTTAAGACTTGATTTTTAATAATTTGGGTATTTTATGTACAATTTACTAAGTTTAGGGATACCATGTAGATTTCGAAAAAAGAAGAAATACCATGTAGAATTTGAAAAAACGTAGGGGTATATGTAGAAAAACCCTAAAAAAATTTATAGAGTACTAAGCTCAATATAAAATAGGCCTGTAACTCTGCAATCAATTTACTTAGCTGACTCCCACGCTAATCAGGTATTTAGCAGCAATGCTGAAGTTAAGATTGATAAGGCATACCTCCAACAATCTTTTCTGACTTTTAGCATCCCACGCAATGACATGTCCCTCGTAATCTCCGGTGACAAACACACCTGGGACACTATAAAGCAACATAACTATCACCCTTTAAGCCATTGGAAGATGTAATCCGTGATCAACAGATGGGGAATACGTTTTACATACCATGGATTGAAGGCAATATCATTCACAGTTACAAGATGATACTTCCTGTTCTTTGATTTTGGTGCACAGCGAAATGTATACCTGTGATAAATGAACTAAATAAATAACTCCAACTAGCAAGTTGAAAAGCCAGTCACCGATCAGAGAAATATTATTACTCCGGAAAATTGTGCTGTGTAAATCCAGTTGGAAGGATTGTCTAATACATCTCATGTGCCTTTTTTAGCAATGGCCCGTATTAGTATACATGTAGAACAAGAGATAACAAATACTATCTCTAGCACCAGGTGTCTAGTTGGCCAAAAAACGGATATAATATACATATTTGAAGCGACAACTACTTCTATGCTATGTGAATCCACAAGCATTAGAGTTTAGGAAGTTCAACTACATGCTACCTTAACCCTAGCTTCATAAGTTATAGAATATACCATTGCTGGTTTTATAGAGCATTCATGTTACACATTCAGACATTTAGAACAAGAAAATTACCCCATCTCGGACGAATTTGTTTGTAATGTTACACGACCATCAACCGACCCAACAGCAAAACCTTGAACCAAAGATAGAGATTCATTAGCGTATGGATATGATGTCCAATAGTATAGCAATCAAACCAACGAAGATTTTCAGGAAGGTGAGGATATTACACAAAAGTTGACCCGCATACAATATGTAAACAAAGGGAATGCAGGTCTTTCGAGGAGGGGGAGGCAATGCTTTAAGAGCTTTATCACTGACTAAAGTGGATTATGCAATAGGAAAAAGCTACCTTCCCAGCCTGTCACGGCTCGTACACATCTTATAGAAATACTCATCGGTAACTCCTCCGCTTGAATTGCTCCACCCAATTTACGCAAATCATATTTATGTACCAACGATCCTGTGCCTACTAGCAATTCAAATCGACATAGAGAAATTGACTCCACATGTGAAGTAAAACCAACTAAACTTCGTGAGACCTTGAATGAGCGTGGATCCCAAGATAACATCTTCCTATCCCAGCCAGTAGTTATCACTTCGCCTATAAAAATTCAAGAAAGAAAATTATCTGGTAATGAAACATCAACTAATTTGAAGACAAAAATTTACATGGATAATAGTATGTGCAAATTAAAGAGACATCAGTCCACAAACTTCACGCAAGTTAAGAGCTAAAGTTAAATCATTGACTATGATCAAAATAATTTTGATCGTCTTTTAAGATTGTATTAGTAGAAACTAAACAGACTTTAAGAGTAAAGTATGATGCCTCAGGGATTCCACAGCATCATTGATTTTTGCAATCATTTGATTCACTCAAGCTTCAAAGAATAATTAACCATAACATTGCAGAAATTTCAGAGGATGTTACATTAAACTGAAAAAGAACTGCTAGTTGCTTGCTGTCGCGGATTACAAAATAAACAAGCAGATATATGTGATTACTCAGAAGAAACAAGCGTCTACTTAAGAAAAAGGAGGGCAATTACATGGTGTATCTTAACCTTTCAGGTTTTATTAGTTGTACCCCCTGCGTTTTTCAAATTTTAAGGTGTACCCTTGTCCTCTATACCTAGTTGCTACTATGACCTCTTGAAACCGTCCGTCAACTCTCTCCCCCTCTCTCACAACAACCTTCCACCCTCCTTCAACATTCATTCCCACACATTAACATCATCTCCCCCTTCTCTATAGAAACTATCACAAGGTACCTTTAACAACCACAAACTACTCGTGATACATCCATGAAGCATGAAGTGATCATCTATGTGAGTTGATGGCTTATTCGGTAAGCTTATAAATTATTGTGGAACCATAGTGAGTTATTAGGTAAATAGGTAGGTTAATAGGTGATTGGTTGGGTTAACAGATGGATTAATGGATCGAGTAGCGGACCAAGTAAACAGAGATGACCAATAAGGTCATTGTAAACAATAGAATAGTAGGGGTATACCATAAAATTTCAAAAAGGTAGGGGTACCACATAGAAAATCAAAAAACACCGAGTTACACCGTACACCATAGAATATCCCAAAAAATGATTGAAACTGTTGAAGTATGAGACTTTTAGTATGCACTAGAATGTTCTAGAAGTGTCCGAAATATTCTAGAGGTCTCTGGATTATTCTAGAATAGTGTAGAATTATCTAGATTGTACTAGAATACTCTAGAAGGGTCATGAATGTTCTAGGTATGTCTAGAGAAGTCTAGAACCTTCTACAGATATCTTGTAAGTATAGAAGAACTCTAGAAACTTACAAGACTAGGTCACTCTAGAATGTTCTATTCTAGAGAATTCTAGGAATGTAGGAAAAGGAGGAGGAACACTATAAATAGAGGTCCTCACCTCCCATATCCATGTATCCATTTGGTTGAATCCAATCATCCAAGTGTAACCAAAATCCACTACCAAATCAATAAAACAAACAAATTCCTTCAACTAATCTTCAACTAAATAAACTAACAACTAATTTATCTTTACTCTACTTCTCCCTTTACTCCCTCATACACCAACAAGTGGTATCAAGAGCTCTAAAGATCTTAAGGGTAACAAAATAAAACTATGGCTTCCGCATCAAACACTTTATCTCCCACCATTCCAATTTTTGGAGGAAAAAATTACGACTATTGGTGCATTAAAATGGAGCTTTTCTTAAAAGCAAATGCACTATGGGAAGTGGTGGAAAATGGTCCCCAAAAACAACAAGAAGGTGATCAAACCACCGAAGCATCCTTAAATGAAATAAATGAGGATGAATTAAAAGACCCCAAAGCCTTGCTCTTCATCTTTAATGCCATTTCGGATACCATTTTCTACTAATAATGCGGGCATCTACCACAAAAGAAGCATGGGATTTACTTCAATTATTCCATGGTGGTGAAAAAATAAGAGCTATGCGTCTAAATACCTTAAGAAAGGACTTCAAAAATTTGAAGATGGGGGAGTATGAAGATATAAACACTTATAATTCTATAGTAATGGAGATAGTTAACCAAATGAAAACATATGGTGAAGATATTACCGACGCAGGAATTGTGCAAAAAATTCTCGCAAGTTTGACAAAACAGTTCGACATGATTGTCACTGTTATTGGAGAATCAAGAGATCTATCGAAGCTCACTGTAACAGAGCTAGTTGGATCCTTACACGCCCATGATCAAAATTTAAGATTCAAGAATCCTCCTCCGACGATGCAATTCGGAATTTGGAAGATAAGACGGTAAAACAAAAGGTGACCCTAGTCCCTGAGCATCTCCAAGGTGATGTTGACACGATCAACAATGATCATCTTACACCTTCATTAACTCCTAATGTACATTCTCCAACCTCAGATGACAATTTAGAGAATGCTACAAGAGCGCGAGGTAAGACAAATCTCTCTGCAAAATGTCATGTTACTAATTTGAATAAAGAGGAATGCAAGAGATGCTACCATGTTATAGAGGAGCCTAGAAACTATGATGAGGCTTCCAGACATAAGGAGTGGCAAGATGCTATGGAGACGGAAATAAACATGATAGATAAAAACAACACTTGGGAGTTGGTTGACAAGCCAAAAGATCAGAAGGTGATTGGTGTAAAATGGTTCTATAAAACCAAGTTGAATCCCGGCAGTTCTATCACCAAGTATAAGCCGAGATCGGTGGTCGTCAAAAGATACTCGCAACAAGTTGAAATTGATTATGGCGTTACATTTGCTTTGATTGCACGACGTGATACTAAATTGAGGAGGAGATTTACGCCGAGCAACTATCATATTTTACTATACAAAAGAAGAAAGAAAAGAAAGAGGAATCCTCAAGTTCCTCAAGTCCAAGATTGGCGTAACACCAAAAGTCTCAAGGAGGAGTGTTGAAGTATGAGACTTTTAGTATGCACTAGAATGTTCTAGAAGTATCCGAAATATTCTAGAGGTCTCTGGATTATTCTAGAATAGTGTAGAATTATCTAGATTGTACTAGAAGTCTAGAATACTCTAGAAGGGTCATGAATGTTCTAGGTATGTCTAGAGAAGTCTAGAACCTTCTACAGATATCTTGTAAGTATAGAAGAACTCTAGAAACTTACAAGACTAGGTCACTCTAGAAGTTCTATTCTAGAGAATTCTAGGAATGTAGGAAAAGGAGGAGGAGCATTATAAATAGAGGTCCTCACCTCCTATATCCATGTATCCATTTGGTTGAATCCAATCATCCAAGTGTAACCAAAATCCACAAATAAATCAATAAAACAAACAAATTCCTTCAACTAATCTTCAACTAAATAAACTAACAACTAACTTATCTCTACTCTACTTCTCCCTTTACTCCCCCATACACCAACAGAAACATATACTCCCTCCAATTCAATCCAAACTACCCACTCACTTTCTAAAGTCAAACTTGTTAAATATTGACCTCGATTATATTAAGTCAAATCTTCGAATTGTATATATAAAATTGATATTTTTACGTTTGTAATAAGAAAAGGTTTCGGAAAATTATTTTTTCGACCGTAAAAAATAATATATAAATGAAGAAAAACGTGGTCAAAGTGCCGCCTCGTAGACCGTAAAAAGTCAAATGGGTAGTTTGGTTGGATTGGAGGGAGTATAAAACTTGTGCATTCTATGTACATGACATTGTATTCCGGCAATGAAGTCGAGCTCACAACAATTGACTACTTTAGTTGTACAAGATGAGGGATGCGGCAGAAAAATAAATTCTACAACAACAAATGAAGTTTACTTTGTAATTTATACCACCAGGCTGATATACACATCTAACTCACCTGTTTCATCAGAATATTCGATGCAGGTAGCTGAATCATCATGTTGTCCGACATCATTACAAGTTCCAGTTTGTAAGTCATACCTACAGGAATAGCCAAATTGAGATAGTGAGATGATTCTCAGTAAGGCAGCAAAAACAAAACCATCAAAGAAAACCTAAAGTATACTTTTAAAATCTTGCATGTATGGAAGAACAAAAGCAAACCTAATGTTCAATTCCACTAACCTCGTCCCACATTAAGGAAGGGAGAGAGAGTATTCTATAAGTTCCATCTAAACTAGTCGGAAACAGGAAGATCAACTCATTAGGTTTATCATTTAATCAAGTATCGACTCAACTTTCAACGTGGGTTACGGTACATACATGTTGGGTTAACATAACAGCAGGTCGTTAGACACTTAACTAGTTAGCCACTCGGACATTTTTGGCAAAGGGATAATACTACAACATAACCAAGCACTGCTGCTATGCCTTCCTTACAGCAAAAAAAAAAAAAATAACCTCCATACAAAATAGTAATTGGACCGAATTTCAAAGTCACAAAGCACCTTTAGTCGTCAAAAATTTGAAAAGCCAACTTGGTCCCCGACATTTTGAACTTTCTCTTGAAGAAACTATTGCAATTGTCATACTTTGTTACTACTTGTAATCATCTAGCTGACTAGATTCAACCAAAATTTATTAACCCAAGAATTGCACAAAATTGGCCTCCCTTATGGGAATGCTACACCGCTCCTACAACTTCGGTCCAAAAACGGTATATGCTAAAACAAAGGTAAAGTAGTGATGGAAAGGGTAAGAATAGATGAAATTTCAGTGTTGAAGATATTTTCTACCTACCTTTTTTACAAAGAACAAAGGGGGATTTTCTCATTTGTACCCTTCAACTATTAGTTTTTCTCACTTGTACCCCTCCATTTTCCAAAAGCCCACATATACCCCTAAATTTTGTTTGTAACTTTCATCTATGACCAAAAGTTGAATTCCGTCAAATTAACCGTGTTAAGTGTTGATGTGGCAATTAGGTATTAATTGTTATTTGTTAGTTAAATTTAATCTGCTAAGCCTAATATAAATTAAAATGTTTTTTTTATTTAAGTGACTATTTTTTTTTTCACCTCTCTCCACCATCTAGACACACCGATGACCACCACGTTCTTTTACCATAGTAACCACCATTTGCCATCAACCGTCTTCATCACACCTCAACGATTCATCCCATCACATGCATGTTCGATCACCACCTTGACATTGGTGCTCACAACCAACTTGTGGTATTGGTTTGTGGGCTCGGGCTCGTCGAGCCATCGGGCAGTAGAGTCCCAATTAGCGGCGAGATTATCGCATGGTGCTTGTGATGTGGGCAGTGAGATTCTACGGTGGCGGTTGACTTGCGTTTGTAGTGAGGAAATTGTCATGAAGAGAGAATGGAGGGGTTTCGAGTGGTTGTTATGGTGAGGGACTGAGGTTTTTTTTTAACAAAAAAAAAATCCATTTTACATTCATTATAGTTACACAGGATTAACTAAAGATGATTAGTAGCTAACCATTTGCCATGCTAGAGCTTAACATAGTAGACTCAACGGAATTAAACATTAGGTCACAGTTGAAAGTTCCTAACGAAGTTTGAGGGTATAGACGGGCTTTTGAAAAATGAAGGGGTACAAGTAAGAAAAGCTAATAATTGAGGGGTACAAATGAGAAAATCCCAAGAACAAAAGAAAGCGTAAAGAATTGAGGAGTAAAAGGGTACCTGAAAACGGAACCATCAGAAGCAACAGAGAAAGCAGTGGATTGATTCTGGAAACAGCAATCGAGAACGGCGGCTTCAGTTTGAGCTTCTAATCTCAGCTCATTCTTCTCCACATCGTATAATCTTATACTCTACACTCATCAAACCCCATAATTCAAATCAATTCAAATAACAAAAATGAAGTGAAAATGAATGAGCTTTGAACTACAAATCAACAAATTGAGCAGAAGGATAGATACTCACAGAATCCCAGGAAGAGATTAGAAGATTGTTGGATTGTGGAGCGAATCTAACCCGAGTTACCGCATCTTTAATCGGATCCTCCAAATTAACACGGATTCCACTCATTTTCCAAGAGAATAATTTATCTGTAATGTTGTGTAACAAAGAAATTGTCGGATTTCAGGAAGAAACCAAGTGGTGTGGGATTTACACGAAAAAATAGAAAATGAGTAGAATTGTTTTGTGGAAAGCGAGTTTGAATTTGAGCCCTCGAAAGTAAAAACAAAGATATGGGAGCGCTTCTAATCGAACTTAGGTTTAAAGTGGAGGGTTTCCCGCCCGCTGTTCTAAGCAATTGAAAGCGGTTAGTCGAATGTAAGATGGGTATATCGGTTGTATGACTTGTATCAATGAAACCGGTCAAAGTAAGGTACCACACTACCACCCAGGTCTATCACCATCTCAACCAAAACCTTAAGGTGATGGTTGAGGCTCGTATATTATAGTTATATTCTATTATAACCCTCACATACCATGTGCCGGGGTTTTTCCACTTTGTGAGATTGTGAGATATTGGGGGCTGCCAGGGTTTGAACACGTGACCTTCGGTCACTCTGACTCACATACCGTGTGCCGGGTTTTTCCACTTTTTGAGGTTGTGAGATATTGGGGGCTGCCAGGGTTTGAACACGTGACCTTCGGTCACTCTGACTCTGATACCATGATAGATGACTCATCTCAACCAAAACCTTAAGGTTATGGTTGAGGCCCATATATTATAGTTATATTCTATTATGCCCCCTCACTCGAATGCCCATTGGGCTTGAAGAGTGGTTGGTTAGTGCACAGGCCCCCCATACCATGTGCGGGTTTTTCCACTTTGTGAGTTTGTGAGATATTGGGGGCTGCCGGGGTTTGAACACGTGACCTTCGGTCACTCTGACTCTGATACCATGATAGATGAACCATCTCAACCAAAACCTTAATATATATAGTGAGCATACAAAGATTGATATTCTAACGTAGCACTACCTATGACGTAAACTACTAGAAGATTACAATGTGTGAATGTGATAACTAAAAGATATGAGTAATATTTACTCAATAATAAATATAATTATAAAGATATTATTCTAGGAGGGAATATAATATTCCTAACACGCTCCCGCAAGACGGACGGCGGAACGGAAAGTCTGATCTTGGATAGTAGCACAAGAAGACGGTGACAAGTATAGCAGCGGAAAGAGTCGTTTCGAGACCGATCAGTAGGTCAGAAGTGGTGCAGTAGATCGTTTCTCGTGGATGCTTAGTGGTGTAATGTGACAACAGAACCAGTGATATCAGCTTTGAAGAAGAGAGTAGCAGAAGAATGCGCTTCCCATGATTTCATGCCAGAGATTATAGCAATAAGAGCATAAAAGAGTAAGAATTTGTTGATTGGTGGAAAAATTAAGTGTGAATTTTTTTTTTTTTTATTTATGTAAATAAGAAAATCATGTGGGAGTTCCATAGTTATAAAGAAGGTAATGGTGTGATAAAAGATAATGGTTAAAATGGTGGCAGATTTAAGGAAATCGTAGTTTTTTTTTTTTTTGAGAAATTTGAAAGATAAGCCTAATGAATGGAGAACGGGTTTTGAATATGGTGGCCAAGGTGAGTTGTGGTCAAGTACAAAAGGGGTGTTGTGTAGGCAACAAATTATAAAGGGATGACCACATAAGCGGCGGCCACGTTGGTAGCCGAGTTTAAAAGTTTAAGGGGTGGCCAATGGCACAAATTTTATGAGAGGTGGCCACAAGGCACAAATTTAAGAGGAGTGGCCACAAGGGCACAAATTTTGAGGGGTGGTCATAAGGACACAAATTTGGAGGGGTAGCCACAAGGGGACAAATTTTTGAGGGGTGACCACAAGGGCAAAAACAAATTATGGAGGTTGGCCACAAGGGCACAAATTTTGGAGGGGTGGCTAGGTATGATAGCCAAGTTTAAATGTGTGTTGGCTAAGAGGGTGGTAGCCGAGAGGGTGGTAGAAAGGTTGGTGGTGGCCGAGTAGGTGGTGGCTAAATTTTGGTAGTGAGCGAAAGGGTAGGTTTGATGGTTTGATGCAATTCTTAAGAGGTGTAAGAAGGGCGGTGGGTGGTTGCAGCGGAAGAGGATCAACTCTTAAGGCGTTAGCCTTTATCAAGAGCACGAGGCTCTGATACCATATTAATTTTATGGAGAAAGGTTTTTACATTAATAAGAATTGCATACATACAAATGATTATCAACGAGATATATATAGTGAGCATACAAAGATTGATATTCTAACCTAGCACTACCTATGACGTAAACTACTAGAAGATTACAATGTCTGAATGTGATAACTAAAAGATATGAGTAATATTTACTCAATAATAAATATAATTATAAAGATATTATTCTAGGAGGGAATATAATATTCCTAACACTAGGCACCTAAGAAAAAAAAAGGTTGAGGTTAATTTTGGGGAGATTTTACAGTGTATTCTCGAATTCTTTTGTTTTCAAGGATGTACCGCTATATTTTAGAAACGTAATTGCTCTTTCATGGACAACTTTTACTCTTTCATGGACTTTTTGCCACAATTTTTCCATACATTGCCCTTATTCTAATGAACAAAGAATAACAAATGCTCTCTTTCTTTCTCCTAAAATCAATCAAATATTCATCAAATTACTCAATTATTAATTGTAATTTTTATAATCAAATAATGATTCTCGTTACATTAATTACTTCACTCCTTGTATCAAATTAAAAAGATGTAAGTAATCATGTAATTATTGAATTAGGTTTAGATAAAATTAGGATTTGTGAAACTAGGGTTTATGAAAAAGAGGTTGCAGGGAAGGGGGGTTGGTGGTGGCAGTGGAATGCTCATCTGATCGGAGGCGTCAGGGGCAGGCTGGAGTGCAAGGGTCGAGACGGGGGTGTTCACATATGCTCGTCTGAGACGGCGGTCGTATTGAGCGAGGAGAGGGCTTTGGTGGCCGTGTCGAGCAAGGGAGGCATGAGGTGGTCCACCGATCTCTTTTAGATGTGTGCAGGGAGGCAAGAAAAGGAACAATGGTGGTCGCCCTGCAGTGCAATGGGTATCGTTGGTCAAGGGTGGGAAAAAAGGGGCGATTGGCGGCAGCAAGCAGAGGTGCGGAAGGCCGGTGGCAGGGGTGGAGGCCGGGGTTGGTAGAATTCAAAAGGGGAGGCTTGAATAGAGAGAACTGAAAATTTACAAGTTGTAATGGAAGGGGTAAATTAGTCAATTACGTCCATGATTGAGTAAATTATGTCTATGAATGAGCATAACCCTTTAGAAATTTCATGATATCCCTGAACTTTATACATTAGTCTATATAATGGCCGTATCGATCGTCTTTGCTAAGTTAGTTTTTTAATTAAGCTATTCAACCGTCTATTTAGTGTTTCAATTACTTGACAACCTACTCAATTACTTATTAGTTCATCGACTAACTCATTAAGTCCCCAAATAGTATACGAATGTAACAAACAATTCACGAAATCTTTATTATCATTTCATGTTTCATAAAGAACGTTTTCAGTAGTAGTTTTTACTTTTTAAAAGTGATTTGTGATATAACTTTATAAAGGATGGTAATAAGACATTAATGAGGTTGAATAAATGTCAAAATATGGTTGTTTGAAAGAGATAAATTAATTGCAGAGTTGAAGGAGGTCATCATGGAGAAATAAGTAAGATGTTCAGGGGTACAACAAAGATTATAAAAAAGAGAGGGGTAAAGCATAGAAAACCAAAAAATTCAGGGGTACACCGTAGAATATCCCTTAATTTTAAATTAGATTGTGTAAGTCGTTATGGTCATTGATCTAATTAGTGAGGAATTAAAAAATTACTCTGTATAAAAAGGAAATTGAGGAGGAGTCATCATTGTAAATGTTTCCTATTTATTATACCCTAAATTTTCCCTATATTAACACATGGGAGGTTGTAACCTCCCTCCATCCTTCTTAATACCTCGCACACATTACCGTCTTTCTTTTTCTTTACGCATGATCATTGTTAAATTGAGTTTCGTGTTCAATTTCAAACTATTTCAAGGTAATTAGTATTGTTAACTATCATAATTTCGTACTTGGAAATACCATGTACTTTTTGTTCCCACATATCATGAAATAAGTTTTACACTATTTTCCAAAAATGGCGAGGAAGACAATAGCAAAGAAAAGGGATTGAGTAATGGAACTTGACCACTACACTCGAGTTTATAAGTTTTTTCCGTCCTAATCCTTGATTACTTCAAGGGCACTTTTACCTACATCGTCCGATAATCGCTAAAAACCGTCTTCAGTCTACTCGCGACGCTAACATGTAAGTCTAAGGGTGTAAAAACCTGTTGGAGTAAGTGTCCTTAACAATAGTGCGATCACATAATTAAATCTCAATAATAAGAATTCAAAGGGATGATGAATATTATAGTCAACTGGTCAACATAAATCGGTAACGATTGGCTCAATTGAGTTTGACGTTACTGTCGTATGACGGTGGTGATCAGTTGATCCCTTGAGGTCACACCTAAAGGACAATCCCCTAATCATGTACATTAATTAATTGTATAGTGATACAGATTAATTAATCCCTTAAAATGAACCAAGTTCAAATTGTGAGTGAGAAATATATCTTATTGTAATATGATTAAATAAGATTCATTTTAGTAATTTAATTGTTATATTACTAAGAATGCATTATGTTTATGAAACATTTGAGATAAGTTAATTTGGTTAATTATAATTACAAATTGTTGTAGATTATTTTAACCAAATATGAGAGGACCCATTTTATTTACATGTAATTATAAAATGTGACTTAAAATGTTAAGTCTAATTTATTTGTTATGAAATTGCATTTAAATTGGTTAAATGCACATTTATAAGCAAAATTACATGTTATATGTCACATGTCACACTTGTGACAAATGACAAATTGCAAAAAATAAAATGGACACCCATATTACATGGGTGAACCGGTTTTGGTAGTGTACCAAGAGGGTGATTATTTTTGTGTATTATTCTAATTGGAAATTAGATATAATCATACCCAAAACTATTACCAACACTCAACCTTTTTTACATTGTTAAGAACAATTGGAAGTGACAACACCCCACCCATGTGGGGTGTGTGTGACCGGTTTTCACAAGCCAAAAGATGGCTTGTTTTTCCTCTTATTTATACAATACACTACCTCATATAATTAATTCATGCAAAATCACTACTTCTCTCTACATTCTCACACTAAAAGAAAGCTTAAGAAGCATCACATTTCTAGTGTTCACTTACTAATAATATTACTAAGTGTAGTAATTAGATTATTAGTTATTTAAGGGATTTACTATTTTATACTAGTGTAGTATTTTAAATAGTGATTAAAGGGGTAGTCTTGGGTGCATCTAATAGGAGTGTTCTAACACTTAGAACTTGGAAGTTCATCCCTAACATTATAAGCTCAAGAACAAAGTAGGAAGGAGTCCTATTTTGTGCCCATATTTGTCATAAGATCAATGTAAGAAAAAATTCTTCTTATCTTTGTCTTATTTTGTTATGCATGCATAAGATTTATTTAGTTTAAGAGTAAACTAAATGTATAATGATATTAGAAGTGTCTAATATTGAGTTTAAGAAACTTACAAGTGGTATCAGAGCCAAGGTTGTTGCATGCATAATCGATTTATAGTTTTTTCGAGTTATGGTAACTTAATGAAAACTAGTAATTTGTGTTTTATAAGATAAAATCACAAAGTTATTTGCATGTCAATATATTCTAGTCCTAATAGGATTTTAGGTCATTTTGATGATTTATGGAAATTTATAGTGCTCAAATATGATTTTTAGTATTTTTATTACATTTTAATGAGTAAAATGATGTTTAAAATGATAAAAATAGTTAGACTTATTTTCTGACCTTGAAATTTTTACACAATATCACAAATGCATTTTACTTACTGTATGTAAAAATTCGTGTGAAGTGGACGTATTTCGTGTGATTTATGATTTTTATATGATAAAATGAAATAAATAAAGGTCAAATGGTTAAAAACACTTCCGCTTTGAATCTGACAATTAAATTTTAGTATGTTGTCACATGCATGTTTTCCTGTCAGACTGGAAAATTTCAGACTGATGTGATTTGTCTAGCATGATTTATGGATTTGTAATGTAAAAATGACATAAATAGTGACTAATTTAGTAAATATACTTCCGATTTGAATCTGATGATGAAATTTTAGTATGTTGTCACATGAATGTTTTATGGTCATACTGTAAAAGTTCAGACTTATGTGATTTGTCCTGCATGATTTATGAATTTTTAATGTAAAAATGGCATAAATAGTGACTAATTAAGAAAATATAGCTAAAATATTTTTCATGTCAAGAGAAAATTGTTCCTGGTTGCATAAATGTCCCACATTTTAGATCTAAAGTTGAAAATTTAATATGATTAATTTTTGCATGCTTTATGTATTTTATTTGATAAAACCGATAAAGCGCAACCATTTTTCTCTAAACCGATTCAAAATTTTTAAACCATGATTTTTGACATTATGAGTGTCATGGAAATGTTCCAGAATGTAAAAAAATTTAAAATTCGAATTTTGAAATTATTGTAATTTAATTTGGATTTATTTGATTAAAATATGATTTTAAAGTCTAATTATGAGCAATTATACAACAACAAGTTGAATTATTGTCAAAATTGAGTGATGACTAATTTTTGAGGCCTAAATGAGTTGGGATAATTAACTTGGACTTAAATATGATTTAAGTATTGTTTGGTGATTTTAAAGTGTTATTATCACGCATTTCCGTAAAACCGGGTTATATTCGATATAAACCGTTAAGTAGAGCGATTTGGCATTTAACATGAGCATGTTTTATACATATTATAATGCTGCATTTTATTTATGAATGTCATATTTTCAATTTATGAATGTCATATTTTGGTTTATGTAATTTGGAATTATGTAATTTTTCCTTGTATGGCCTTAGTTTTAATCGATATTGCCCGAAATGTAAGGGAATATTGATTCGGTTGTAATTTAATGTGATCTCGAATCACTTTTATTGTATTATTTTATTTTACAAATGTATAATAGGAAATTATTGTAATTTTATTATATATTTTGTAACTAATTGTAAAACCGGAGTTTCCCAAAGACGGTGCCATTCGGAAAGGAGTTCCGAGAGAGAGACGGTGACCTTGGGAGGCGTGCTTATGAAGTTCAAGGGACCAAAGGAGTTGGTTTCCGAACTTGTAATAGAATATATGATTTTCTATTCTAGGAAAGGCCATACTAGGAGTTTTATTTTTATGCTTGCATTTTTATTTAATATGTTTGCATGCATTGCCAAATCGCCATAACATGACATGCATATTTATCGAGTATTCGACCGTGTCAATTAAAATAATCGTTAATTCATCGATTTAGTTCACTTTAACATGATAGATTATAAATTGACAAGACCTCTCATAATAAATAATTGAGATCAAGCCTTACCAAATGTTAGAACCCATGAATCCCAATTTCGCAAGGAAGTAGGCTCGGCTCACCGGGGTGCTAAACTTGTTACGTTGGGTAAGTGGGGTAATAAATGTTATTATTTCGAAATTTGGATTGAGCTCAACGGAAGTATTCGCGACCGTAGCCGCATGTGTTCCGGGCTAAAGATAAATATTAATGTAATATTATCGACCGAGAGTTCTAATGTAGAATCGATTAAAGAGTTAATCCACCGAATTATGTTAATGAGGGATGAATCGGCTTACCGTGCCCAAGTTGATATGAATTTGGATCTCGGAATCATTTATAATAGTTGGGTAGAGGTCACTATTTAAATGCTAAACTTGTTTAAAATGTTTACAAGTATTTAAAACGATAAATGTTAACATTTCCTTTATGTCTTAAATTTGTAGTTAACTTTGTACAATCGCAATGGCTAGTTCATCCAACACCAATGCTCCAACTCTCACAAATGTCTCATGGCTTCGATCCTTTATGGATCGATGCAAGTTAGAAAAGAATGGCGCTAATTTTGCCGATTGGAATGCGCAACTCCGCTTGGCCGCGGAAGGTGACGACAAGCTTCGTTACCTTACCGAAGCCTCTCCCGAAACACCTAACGAAAGGTCAACCGCCGCCGCAAGGCGAGCCTATGAGGCTTACCAAAAGGAAGCCGCCGCGATCAAAAATGTTTTGATCTTCTCTATGGAGGCCGATCTCCAAAGGAGTGCCATAAAGATGAGCACGGCCAATGAGATCTATGCCAAGCTTGTGACCATGTTTTCACAAGCTCCTAGAATCGTTCAATATGAAACGGCATCCGCGTTTTTCGACATGAACCTTAAAGAGGGCCAAAAGGTTAGCCCTCATGTACTCAAATTGATTGAGCATGTCGAGATTCTTAAAGTGCAAGGGGTTGACATTCCCGAACAACTCGTAATTGACCGTGTATTACATTCCTTGGGGAGAATAAAGGCATATGTGATGTTTAGGGTAAACTACAATATGCAAAATATGCAAACCTCTCTCCACGAGTTGCACAAAATGCTTGTGCAAGCGGAGAGAGACATGGGGCTAAATGTTAGCACCACCAAGGATGTACTTCTCATCAATAACAAGAGTAAGGGGAAGTTCAAAAAGAGTGCAAGCAAAGGGAAGAAGCCCTCCACCTACAAAGGCAAGGGAAAAGCTATTGAGAATAGCTCACCCAAGCCTAAGAAAGGTGCCTCAACCGAGGACAAGTGCCATTATTGTAATGGCGTAGGGCATTGGAAGAGGAATTGCCCCAAGTATCTAGGAGATATCAAAGCCGGGAAAATTGTTTCCGTTGGTAAATTTTCATCCCTATCTTTTATGTTATGATCTCAACTTTGGTATATAGATACAAGTTGTGATTCTTACCCTTTTTAATTGTAATTAGGGCACCCAAGCAAGGACAAGGGCAAGGACAAGCAAGCCTAAAGAGATTCTTCAAGGGAAGCTAAAGTAGCCCCATGGATGAAGACATAAGGAAGCTTGGTCTCATTTTGTGTTGTCTTCCTTATTTGGGTTGTATTTTGTGATGTTGTTTTAGAAACTCTTTATTTCCTTGTTTGACAATGGAAATTTGTTTATTTCCTTTTATTAACTTTGGGTTGTAATTGGATTTTGGTGACTTGGTTTTCAACCCAAGTCACTCGGTTTATGAAACTTTTTCATTCTAAAACTTGTCATTATACTCACTTGATCTAATAACATAAATTAATCGACTCAAATTGATCACGCAAATATTATGATGATGGGATCATTATAATAAAAAGGCTAAGAATTCGATTCTCACTTTGAAAGATCAATTGCTAAGTCAAAATTGAGTTATTGAACTCAAAATATGGAATCTACCAAACCAATTGGCCATACCACTTATAAAGAAAGTAAATGACATGAATATGAGTTCACCTCTTTAGCTCTTATAGAACTAGTCTATGTTGAAGCTAAGATTCGATGTCTTTACAAAGAAGTCTTTAGTAGATCACTTAAGGTCATGTTGTGATACTTCTACCTCCCTTACGAATATGAGTACAAAATTGTTTGTGGCTCATAAGGCTATCTTTAAAGAAAATAGTTGTATTTTTCTAAAGATAGAGTGGGAGAAAATAAGCCACAACGAAAAACTAGTTAGGAACTAGTGAGGAAACCAAAAGAATGCGTTCTTAGGTGAATCCTTAGACTATTGACGAGTCCAAAAGAAAATGTTCTTGAGAAAATAAGATTCTGATCTATGTAAGTGGAAGCACCTAGAAATTTTAAAATTTGATTTTCTAACATGAGAGACTTATGAAACTAAATGGAATCTATGCAAAGAAAATGTTTTAATTGGAAGTGTCCAATTATAGTTGCATGGATAGACATGTAGATGTCTACAAAAGCTAAGTTAACGCGTAACTTTGCTTAGATCCAAATCATCAGTGAAATACCTCATAATATGTGTGTGCCAGATACACATCAAAACATCATTTCCAAATAGGGATTTGGAATAGGACGTATACATGACACAAGCCTATTGTATGTATCTACCTAGAGGTTATGATGATCTTTTCTATTATAAGATATAAGAAAGTTTTCACTCGAATTGTCGAAAAGTCATGTATAGACATGAAAGTCAGTGGGAGTTAAAGTCATGTATAGACATGAAGTTAAGTGGGAGTTTAAGTCATCATGTAAAGACATGAAGTTCAGTGGGAGAAATTATTTTCCACGTGAATGACGTTTCACTCATTAAGAGTGACATATTCATATTACCTTTTTGAAAGGAGTGGTTGGATTTTAATGTTTGATGAAAGAGGGCAACGTGTATACTGAAATCAAAATCTATTGTGGAATAGAAGATTTTAGCTTGGCATTTAAATGGTATCTTATATCGATAAGATATTTAATCTATTCAACAAGTTAAATAGGTTGTTTATGTTCATAAAAGTGGGAACACTATGAAAGGGTCATAGTCATCCACTGAACCTAAGAGTTGTTGATCACGTGATATCAATCATGTGTGCCATATCATGCACTAACCTAAATGAATTGTATGCTAGGAGCATGACAAGCCCATAACAAATCAATCCAGATGAGTGTCATTGGATAAGCCTACAAGAACATCCATAGAGTTCTTGAGGAGAACTAAGGATACATTCTTGTGTTTGGTAGATAAAATTTGACAATGTGGTAAAGGTTACACAAACCCAAATTTCCAAACTTATAAGGATTTATCGAAATCCTAGGCGTACTTTTGTTATACAAGAAGCGAATAACTAAAAGAATGATTGAAGAGTCAATCCTTATAAATTCTACAAATAGAGACCTAGTACATTATGATGAGGATAAGGTGGTTTAAAAGGAACTAATAGTAGATCCTTTCACCTAAATACCTATCAGTTATCATGATAACGAGTGGGAGCATCTTTCAAGTTAAAGAGCCCAACACTAGATAGAGATCTAGACATGTACGTAGATGAATTCATGTTATTAGGAATAACGTTGGATGGAAGGAAAAAGCAATTCACAAGGTTGGAATAAATGAATATATGGTATATTCACTACCCAAGCCTTTATTGCATTTAATAAGATCGTCATGAATTGTCATGGACGAAATAAACTTTAGATTATATGATATGAAGCAATAACATTGTGTTGATTGTTCATATATGATAATCACATTTATCGTTTGAGTTTCTAAAACTTGTTTTGTGCTTTGTTATATCCAAATGGATTGTAGAGACAATTTTGGACTCCATTAAAGTGGACTGATTTAACATAGCATTGGCCCCTAGTCACTTATATGAGGTGATATCTCGAAGTGACTAGATTGTGGTGCGATTGATGGCAAGTTCAAGTGTCATAGGGTCATAGGGATGACCAATCGATCACATAGACAGACTGTAAGGGACAATCTGTCGGGCAGTGACCGCTTATAGAATTCTGGCAATTCTTGTAGCCTGGTCGTGGCAAGAGCTACTAGTATTCTTTTGAGTCAATTCTTTGACTAAAGACTGTTCGCCTAAGGTGGCACAGTTTCAGAGTGACTTTGATTTATGCTCTACGACCTTCGTAACTGGGGTCAAATGGGCATCTTTTGGGTCATGATGAGTTGTGGCTATTCGAAGGGAATAGTGCGATAGGAATTGTCCATCCCCTTGTCAGGGTTGTTTTAAATCTCAAGGCCACTCGAGGAGGAGTAAGCTGAAAATGCGTGGCCACGCTCGGAAGGTATCTATGGTAGATAATTCCGGTCAGACAGTTACTCTCCAGATCGAGGAAACCACTCTTGATATGATCAAATGCAAGGACGACCTGCAAGACACCTTGCATTGAGTGGGAGATCTTGTAATAGGACAAGAGAATTGGTGACGCACACTTGTCTCGGACAAGTGGGAGATTGTTGGAGTAAGTGTCCTCAACAATAGTGCGATCACATAATTAAATCTCAATAATAAGAATACAAAGGGATGATGAATATTATAGTCAACTGGTCAACATAAATCGGTAACGATTGGCTCAATTGAGTTTGACGTTACTGTCGTATGACGGTGGTGATCAGTTGATCCCTTGAGGTCACACCTAAAGGACAATCCCCTAATCATGTACATTAATTAATTGTATAGTGATACAGATTAATTAATCCCTTAAAATGAACCAAGTTTAAATTGTGAGTGAGAAATATATCTTATTGTAATATGATTAAATAAGATTCATTTTAGTAATTTAATTGTTATATTACTAAGAATGCATTATGTTTATGAAACATTTGAGATAAGTGAAATTGGTTGATTATAATTACAAATTGTTGTAGATTATTTTAACCAAATATGAGAGGACCCATTTTATTTACATGTAATTATAAAATGTGACTTAAAATGTTAAGTCTAATTTATTTGTTATGAAATTGCATTTAAATTTGTTAAATGTACATTTATAAGCCTAATTACATGTTACATGTCACATGTCACACTTGTGACAAATGACAAATTGCAAAAATAAAATGGACACCCATTTTATATGGGTGCACCGGTTTTGTGGTGATGGTGGGTAGGTTTTTAGTTTGTAATTTTATTCTAATTAAGAATTAGAACAAATGATTACTACAATGACCCATACACTCAACCTAACATTGTTAAGAACAATGTGAAAATGACAACACCCCACCCATGTGGGTGTGTGTGTGACCGGTTTTCACAAGCCAAAAGATGGCTTGTTTTTCCTCTTATTTATTCATTACACTACCTCATATAATTCATTCATGCAAAATCACTACTTCTCTCTACATTCTCACACTAAAAGAAAGCTTAAGAAGCATCACATTTCTAGTGTTCACTTACTAATAATATTACTAAGTGTAGTAATTAGATTATTAGTTATTTAAGGGATTTACTATTTTATACTAGTGTAGTATTTTAAATAGTGATTAAAGGGGTAGTCTTGGGTGCATCTAATAGGAGTGTTCTAACACTTAGAAGTTGGAAGTTCATCCCTAACATTATAAGCTCAAGAACAAAGTAGGAAGGAGTCCTATTTTGTGCCCATATTTGTCATAAGATCAATGTAAGGAAAAATTCTTCTTATCTTTGTCTTATTTTGTTATGCATGCATAAGATTTATTTAGTTTAAGAGTAAACTAAATGTATAATGATATTAGAAGTCTCTAATATCGAGTTTATGAAACAAACAGCCCCAACACAACCCACATTACCCACACAAGACAGAAACAAAACCATTTAGGACCTGGCAGACCAATCAACAAACCCTGCACCTAGGAGGTAAACCAGGGCATCCCAACCACCCCCACCATGGACTACCATCAAGCCAACCCTCTAAGCTAAAAGTTTGCCCAGGACAAACCCTTTTGATGTCTAGCAAAAACTCATGAAACAGACACCCCAAGCTAGAGTCCAGTGAGCAGCATAGCAGAGGCAGTACATGTTCAGATGTGGTTTCCTTTTGCCTACGTCAACTTCTCTTCATCCAAGGCAGGTTTATCTAAGTTCTAATAAGAGTGGAGAGTCCCAAGGAGCAACAAAACACCTAGAGCAAAGCAGCAAGACAACAAGAACAACAGAGTTCTATTTCAGGAAAAATACAAAAACTGCTTTATTGCTTTTTTTGCATCAGTCTGTTTGTGTCTTTTGTGTCTATACTAGCTAGTTGTTAAACTCGTCCTCTTGTGAGGTTCTTAATTAGTGTCAGTTGAAGTAGTTTAGATCCTAAGCTGGCCCTTGGATGATCTATACATCCAATGGTTCACAAGATATCAGCCTCCCTATATAAGGAGGTCTTGTATGTTGTTGTAAGGCAGACTTTTATGAATGAATTAACTTTGAGAAATCCCTCAAATCTATCAAACTTGTGCTAAGAGCTGTAGTTTGAAACAAGCCTGATACATCTTCAAGGTGTTTGATCAGTGCCTTGTCTTGTGAGTCAAGTTATATCTGTGCCTTGCTCTGGTTAACTTGCTTGCTGTTGAGTCTAGTCTAGGGTGTTTGTGCCTTGCTGTAACACTTGAAAACTGTCTCTAAACTAGTCTTTGAGTCCCTTCTCTTGTACTATGCTGTAGGGGAGCTTCTCTAAGTCATATCCTTTGAGTTTCAGTTGTTATAAGTCACTCTCTCTAAAACAGCCTCCATTTCTATTTGAGTTGTTGTCAGTTTAAGTGAACCTAGTCTAGCATCCATCAAAACTTGTAAACCTTAGTGGTTTACACTCCAAATTGGATATCAGAGCTTTGGTTGAGAGTCTTAGTGAGTTCATTTTCCCTAACTACATTTAAAAACACAAAAACAGCCCAATGAGTGAAGAGAGACTGGCAGGAGTAGAAGCAAGGATGAAGGATCTGGCTGGGATTGTAACCACCCTAACCAGAACCCTGGACCAGGAAATAGGCAACCATTTGCTTGCTGGAGGAAGAGGCAGAGGACGTGGAAGAGGCCAAGGAGGAGGCAGAGGAAGGCCACCTGATGATGAAGAGTATCCAGACTCAGATGACTCAACAAGGAGCAGGGCTTCCATTCACAGGCACATAGACAAGCATCTTAAGTTAGACATCCCTGAGTTTTCTGGTAGTCTTAATCCTGATGATTTGTTAGAATGGTTAATAGAAGTAGAAAGGATCTTTGAATACAAAGGATATAATGATTCTAAGTCTTTTAAAGTAGCCATCCTTAAACTGAAAGGGTATGCTTCCCTTTGGTATGAAACCATGAAAGGGTTAAGGGCTAGGGAAGGGAAAGAACCCATCAAGTCTTGGACTAAACTGAAAAAGAAACTACTAGACAAGTTTGTTGCTAAGGATTACACCCAGGATCTGTTTATCAAATTGTCTAAGTTGAAACGAGGAGACAAACCTGTTGAATCTTATCTGAGAGAGTTTGAACAGCTCACCTTGCAGTGTGATATAAATGAGAAACCTGAGCAAAGGATTGCTAGGTACTTAGAGGGTCTAGATAAGAACATTGCTAACAAGGTTAGGATGCAACCTCTGTGGTCATTTGATGATGTTGTCAACTTATCTCTGAGAATTGAAAAGATAGGGAAGACTAAGCCTGTTACACCAAAACCTGTTAGGCCTTTTCAAACCAGACCTTACAGTGGGTTGAGAACCATGGATACCCCTAAGACAGCACCCCCACCTACCTTAGACAAGGGAAAGGGCATCATGGGTCAAAAGCCAAGCACTTCATTGACTGAGAACAGAATTAGGTGCTTCCAATGTCAAGGCTATGGACATTTCAGGAAGGATTGCCCTTCTAAGAAGACCTTAACTATAATGGAGGTTGAGGCTTGGGAGAAAGAAGGTCTAGTTGAATATGAAAGGGATGAGCCTGAGGTTGAAGAAGTGATGAGTGAGGAAGAAGAGTCTAGTCAGGAGGCAATAGTGGCACTCCCTGACACAGGCCACAGCTTGGTCCTATGGAGAGTAATGCATTCACAACATATACCTTTGGAGGAGGATCAAAGGTCCCTCATTTTCAGAAGCAGATGTACCATACAAGGGAGGGTTTGTAACCTTATTATAGATGGAGGTAGTTGTACCAATGTGGCCTCTGTTACTATGGTTGATAAGCTGAAGTTGAGCACTCAAGAGCACCCTCATCCCTATAAGTTGAGATGGTTGAGTAAGGGAGCAGAGGTTAAGGTGGATAAGCAATGCATGGTCCCATTCTCCATTGGAAGTGTGTACAAGGATGAAGTATTGTGTGATGTGGTTCCAATGGATGCCTGTCACTTGTTATTAGGAAGGCCATGGGAGTTTGATAAAAGCTCCATACACCAAGGAAGAAGCAACACCTATTCCTTCAAGCATGGGAGCATGAAGGTGACATTAGCCCCCTTGCCACCACATCAGAAGAGCTATGGGAGTCCTAGTATGGCTGAAGATTTTAGTGGAGTCTTGTTTCTATCTGAATCAGCAATGGTCAAAGAATGTACTAAAGAGCAACCTATATTGATGCTGCTATCAAAGGAAGTTCAAGAAGGGGAGTCTAAGGTAATCCCTGCAGAAGTTAAGCCCCTCATTGATCAGTTCAAGGAAGTGTTCCCAGAGGAACTTCCTGATGGCTTACCCCCTTTAAGAGGAATTGAACACCAGATAGACCTTGTACCAGGGTCTGTACTACCCAATAGACCAGCATATAGGTGTGATCCCAAGGCTACACAAGAGCTGCAGAAACAAGTTGGAGAGTTGATGAGTAAAGGGTTTGTAAGGGAATCCTTAAGTCCATGTGCTGTGCCTGCATTATTGGTTCCTAAGACGGATGGGACTTGGAGGATGTGCATAGATAGCAGGGCTATCAACAACATCACAGTCAAGTATAGGTTCCCTATACCTAGGCTTGATGACATGTTGGATGAGCTGAGTGGTTCAAGGTTCTTTTCTAAGATTGATTTGAGGCAAGGTTACCATCAATTGAGGATCAGGGAAGGGGATGAGTGGAAGACAACCTTCAAAACAAAGCATGGCCTTTATGAGTGGTTTGCCATGCCCTTTGGGTTGTCAAATGCCCCAAGTACCTTCATGAGATTAATGACAGAAGTGCTAAGGCCTTGCCTAGGGAGATTTGTGGTGGTATACTTTGATGATATTCTCATCTACAGCAAGAGCAAGGATGATCATTTGAGGCATCTTGAGGCTGTGTTTGAAATACTTAAGGAGAGCAAGCTCTTTGGAAAGCTTGAGAAATGCACCTTGATGACTGAGGAAGTCAAGTTTCTAGGATATGTGGTATCTGATAGAGGCATTTCAGTTGATCAAGACAAGATCATTGCAGTCCAGTCTTGGCCTATCCCTAGGAATATCACAGAAGTAAGAGGGTTTCATGGCTTAGCATCCTTCTATAGAAGATTCATTAAGAATTTCAGCACCATTGCAGCACCCCTCACTGAATGCATGAAGAAGGGAGAGTTCACTTGGACTGAGAATGCTTTGCAAGCTTTCAAACACATGAAGAAACTCTTGTGCAGTGCACCTAGCCTCAGGTTGTTAGACTTTAACAGCCTATTTGAGGTTGAATGTGATGCAAGTGGATTAGGGATTGGAGTTGTCCTTATCCAAGAGAAGAAACCTGTAGCTTATTTCAGTGAGAAGCTAAGTGGAGCTAAGCTGAACTATTCTACATATGACAAAGAGTTCTATGCTCTTATCAGAGCTTTGAGACATTGGAGTCATTACCTGAAGCCCAAGCCTTTTGTCTTACACTCTGATCATGAGGCATTGAAGTACATAGGAGGCCAACATAAGCTCAGTCATAGGCATGCTAAGTGGGTAGAGTTCCTCCAGTCATTCACCTTTTCTAGCAAATACAAAGAGGGCAAACAAAATGTGGTGGCTGATGCATTGTCTAGGAGGTACACTCTGTTATCAACCATGGAGCAAAGGGTTCTTGTCTTTGAGTTCATGAAGGACATGTATCAATAAGATCCAGACTTTGCAGAAGATTGGTTAGCACAGAAAGAGGGAACAAGGACCATTGATTCACCCTACACTCTGCAAAATGGATTCTTGTTTAAGGGAAACAAGCTGTGTGTTCCCAGAGGATCTTATAGGAATCTATTGATCAAGCAGGTACATGGAAGTGGCCTTGGAGGACACTTTGGGGTTCAGAAAACTGCGGACATACTACAGGATCAATTCTACTGGCCTAAGATGATGGGGGAAGTCCAAATAGTGCTCAGAAGGTGTGGAGTTTGTCAAAAGGCCAAGAGTTCTTTTCAAGCAGGACCTTACACCCCCCCTACCAGTTCCATATAGGCCTTGGGAAGATGTAAGCATGGATTTCATAGTAGCATTGCCTAGGACAGCAAGAGGGAAAGATTCTATCATGGTAGTTGTGGATAGGTTCAGCAAGATGGCACATTTCATTGCCTGTAAGAAAACTGAGGATGCTGTGAGTGTAGCAGAGCTATACCTTGATGAGGTGGTAAGGTTACATGGAGTCCCAAGGACTATTGTGTCTGACAGAGACACAAAGTTTGTGAGCCACTTCTGGAGAACATTGTGGAAGCTGCTTAACACTAGGTTGTTCTTTAGTACTTCCCATCATCCTCAAATAGATGGTCAAACTGAGGTGACCAACAAGACCTTGGGAAGGATCTTAAGGTGTATAGTCAGCAAATCTCTCAAGGATTGGGACTTGAAGTTGGCTCAAGCAGAGTTCTCTTTCAATAGAGCACCATCAGCAGCCACAGGCCACTCCCCCTTTGAAGTGGTCTATGGTACTAACCCCTTAATGCCTTTGAGTTTGTCTAATGTGTGCAGGTCAGAGATCCACTATGATGCCAAGAACAGGGTGGAACAAATGCTAAAACTCCATGAATCAGTCAGAAAACAGATTGAGAAAAGTAATGATCTATACAAGAAGAATGCCAAGGTTCCTAAGACCAAGAAAGACTTTGCACCATGAGACTTAGTATGGATCAACCTAAGGAAAGAAAGGTTCCCTTCCAAGAGAAAGAACAAGCTAGAGCCAAGAGCAGATGGTCCTTTTCAAGTCATAGAGAAGATAGGTCCTAATGCCTACAGAATTGATCTACCAGGAGAGTATGCAGTCCATGGGACATTCAATGTTGGAGATCTTAGCCCCTTCTTTGAAAACTCTGAGGGAGAGGAAGACACAGGCTTGAGGTCAAGCCCTTTTCAACCTGGGGAGGCTGCAGCAGGAGCTCACCCAAGGGGCCTTGATGATCAAGCCACAAACAAGACAAGCCTGACCCCAAGGACCCCTCAGATGGAGGCTCGAGTTACAAGGTCCAAACAACAAGCTATGACAAGCCAAGACCAAGCCAGGCCAAGCTACACCAGTGAGGAAGACAGTCAGGGCTCAACAACCCATGCCAAGCCCCAACACAACCCACATTACCCACACAAGACAGAAACAAAACCATTCAGGACCAGGCAGACCAATCAACAAACCCTGCACCTAGGAGGTACACCAGGGCATCCCAACCACCCCCACCATGGCCTACCATCAAGCCAACCCTCTAAGCTACAAGTTTTCCCAGGACAAACCCTTTTGAAGTCTAGCAAAAACTCATGAAACAGACACCCCAAGCGAGAGTCCAGTGAGCAGCATAGCAGAGGCAGTACATGTTCAGATGTGGTTTCCTTTTGCCTAAGTCAACTTGTCTTCATCCAAGGCAGGTTTATCTAAGTTCTAATAAGAGTGGAGAGTCCCAAGGAGCAACAAAACACCTAGAGAAAAGCAGCAAGACAACAAGAACAACAAAGTTCTATTTCAGGAAAAATACAAAAACTGCTTTATTGCTTTTTTTGCATCAGTCTGTTTGTGTCTTTTGTGTCTGTACTAGCTAGTTGTTTAAACTCGTCCTCTTGTGAGGTTCTTAATTAGTGTCAGTTGAAGTAGTTTAGATCCTAAGCTGGCCCTTGGATGATCTATACATCCAATGGTTCACAAGATATCAGCCTCCCTATATAAGGAGGTCTTGTATGTTGTTGTAAGGCAGACTTTTATGAATGAATTAACTTTGAGAAATCCCTCAAATCTATCAAACTTGTGCTAAGAGCTGTAGTTTGAAACAAGCCTGATACATCTTCAAGGTGTTTGATCAGTGCCTTGTCTTGTGAATCAAGTTATATATGTGCCTTGCTGTGGTTAACTTGCTTGCTGTTGAGTCTAGTCTAGGGTGTTTGTGCCTTGCTGTAACACTTGAAAACTGTCTCTAAACTAGTCTTTGAGTCCCTTATCTTGTGCTATGCTGTAGGGGAGCTTCTCTAAGTCATATCCTTTGAGTTTCAGTTGTTATAAGTCACTCTCTCTAAAACAACCTCCATTTCTATTTGAGTTGTTGTCAGTTTAAGTGAACCTGGTCTAGCATCCATCAAAACTTGTAAACCTTAGTGGTTTACACTCCAAGCATACATACCCGATCGGGTTTATGGATCCCCGATCGGGGATGTTGTCTGTTCAGAATTTTGACTTTCATTTGATCTTCCCTTGGTACGTGACTTTATCTACCTTGACTCTATTGACTTTAGATTCGAATGGGGACGTAAATAACACCTCTTGGGCCCCATTTCCTCCCCTATTTGAGCTTTATCTTGTCCCCAAGGGTTAAGGGTCGGAGCATGAGGTTTTAGACGACTTTCGTCGACGAATAGCAAAACCGTCGCAACTTGTGCATATGAGCTCGGAATGACTTGAAACTTGTTCCCTTTGACTCGGAACCTCTAGATCTTTATAGCATGCCATCTTAACCTCACGTAATCGTCCTTCTTAGCTTCTCCTTGCTCATATTTCCTTCAAATGACGGGATTTGAAGTAGAAACGACTCAATTCCTACAAACGACATTAAAGCACGAGAAATACTGCAAAGGAGAGATTAGCTCATAATAATACTTCTTAAAGTGGATAAACCATATCAAATCGAGCTAAAATGAGGGGATAAAATCATACAAATTAACACTTATCATTAACTCTTATTAATTTTGACGATCTATAGTAGGCTTATTTGTTTAGACATTAGTATTCTAGCTTCTCTATAGACTCACTCTATTTAAGCAAAATACTTGGACCTTTATCCATGTCTTGAACAAATTTAGGATTCTTAATCCTTCCATAGCTAGTATGGAGTCTAATTGGCGTTTTAAAGATCTTATCTTAGGGCTTTATATGAATTGTAAATCTCCAAGCGTGAGTTCGTCAACTCACTTAGATTTATGCAATTGACCTTTCTTATTCCAAATAAGTTGTGACGTCTAGTCACAATGCCAAATTGAGAATCCCATTCTTAACTTTGGTTATTCATAATGATCCAATCATTATATTCCTCATAAGATCAATTTAGTCGATATAATTTATTCTTCATTATACTAACATAGCATGATGGAAAGGTTTAAGAACATTAAAACAAATTCCATAGATATAGTGATAGGTTGAAAACCAAGTCACCATTCAAATACAATCATTGTTCAAAGGAATTCAAAATACTTTCCATGTCAAAACATGGAAAAAGAAAATAGTTCAACAAACCAACAATCAAAATGCAATAACAAAATAGAAGACAAATAGCAAAATATCGCCAAGCCCATCATAGGTCTCCTCTACGTGGTGGCTACCCTAGCTTCTTTGTAGATCCTCCTAGGCTTGCTTTGCCTTGTCCATCTTCTCATTCCCTAAGTGTGATAAAAAAGGGTGGTGAAAATCACAACTCGTATCAAAATACCAAAGTTGAGATGAGTATCAATAACACAAATTTTAGGAAGAACCATTACCAACTGGAAGAACTCGTCCAGCTTTGATGTCTCCCAAGTACTTGGAGCAATTACGCTTCCAATGGCCCGTGCCATTACAATAATGACACTTGTCTTCGGCCACGGCTCCCTTCTTGCCTTTGGAAGAGCTATTCATAATAGCTTTCCCTTTGCCTTGATATGAGTGAATGGGCTTGCTTCCCTTGTTCCCTTTGCCTCCAGTTTTCTTGAACTTCGCCTTGCTCTTGACATTGATGTTCAAAACATCCATACAAAAGCTAGCTTGAAAGCCCATGTCACGTTCAGATTGCACAAGCATCTTGTGCAATTCATGAACCGAGACAGTGGCATTTTGCATGTTGAAGTTCGCCCTAAAGTTGACAAACCCTTTGATCTTACTTAAGGAGTGAAGTATGCGGTCAATTATGAGAGGCTCGGGAATCTCTATTCCTTGCTCTTTAAGAGCCTCCAGGCACTCAATCATTTTAAGCACGTAAGGGCTAACATTATGACCATCCTTCATATTGAGGTTGAAAAATTGGGAGGCGGCTTCGTATTACAAAATTCTTGGAGCTCCTGAAAACATGGTCACGATCTTAGAATAGATTTCATATGTGGTCGCCATTTTAATGGCATTACATTGAAGCTCGCTATCCATCAAAAAGATCAAGACATTCTTGATTTCTGCCGACTCCTTGTGGTAGGCCTCATAGGCCTCCCTAGTGGCGTTCGATGACCTCGCATTTGGAGCGCTAGGGGCCGCCTCAGTTAGGTAACTAAGCTTACCGTGACCTTCGGCAACTAAGCATAGTTTCCCATTCCAATCGGTGAAGTTTGAACCATTCTTTTCAAGTTTACAACAATCCATAAAGGATCTTACCCATGATACGGTGGTGAGTGGTGGAGGTCGAACCTCGTTATTGTTTTTTTCCAACATTGCGAATTCAAGTGAGTTGGACTACAAAATAGAAAATGAAAGAAACATCATTATTCATCGTTTTTATGATACTTGTAAACATTTTAAACAAGTTTAGCCTTTACATAATGACCTCTATCCAATTACATAAATGATTCCAAGAGCCAAATACTATATTAACTCGGGTTTATGTGAGTCACGAACTCCACGACCTTTATCAATATTATTTGGTGGGTTAACTCTTTAACCGATTCTACAATCAGAATTCTTGGTCGATGAAATACTTTATTGTCATTTTAAGCCCGGAACACATGGGCCACGGACCCTGATCTTTCCGTTGAGTTCAACCAAATTTCGATGCAATAAGGATTTATTGCCCCACTTACCCAACGTAATAAGTTTAGCACCTCCGTTAGCCGAACCTACTTCCTTAAGAAATTGGGATTAGATTCATGGGTTCTACTATTTGTTAAGCCTAAATCTCAATTACAAAAATAGAGGTCAAGTCAACTTATATTATCTATCTTCTTTTAAGTGAACTAAATAGGTGAACTATCGATAATTGTAATTGACGCGGTTGATTGACTCGATAAAAATGCATGTGTGATTTATATGGCGATTTTGGCATGCATGTAACATATAAATAAAATGCAATTATAAAATAAATTCCTAGTATGGCCTTCCTAAAAAGAATAGAAAATCAAATTAACTATTAAAAATTAGGAAACCAACTCCTTGGTCCCTTGAACTTCATTTGGACGCCTCCCAAGGACACCGTCTTCCTTTTGGAGCGCCTTTCCAAATGGCACCGTCTTTAGGAAACTCCGGGATTACAAATGATATAATAAAATTACAAGGCTTTTCTATTATACATTTGCAAAATAAAATGAAATAATAAAATAAAAGTGATTCGAGATCACATTAAATTACAACCGAATCAATATTACCATACATTTCGGGT
Organism: Heliosperma pusillum; assembly: GCA_022085475.1. Classification (NCBI taxonomy): domain Eukaryota; kingdom Viridiplantae; phylum Streptophyta; class Magnoliopsida; order Caryophyllales; family Caryophyllaceae; genus Heliosperma; species Heliosperma pusillum. Next base: position 28,153 of record JAIUZE010066541.1, on the reverse strand, counting down.
AATATCGATTAAAACTAAGGCCATACTAAGACAAATTACATAATTCAAAAAATACATAAATAAAAATGCCATTCATTCATTCAAAATGCAGCATAATTATATGTAAACTCATGCTATATTAATGTGCCAAATCGCCCTAATAACCTTGTTGGAGTAGGTGTCCTCCACAATAGTGTGTCTACATTATTAAATCTCATAAAAGGAATAGATTTGGGATACATTTATTTTATACTTGTCAGTTGATTAACGTATATCGGTAACGCTCAGCTGACTAGAGTTAGACGTTACTGTCGTTTGACGGCGGTAATCAACTGATCCCTCTCGGTCACACCTATAGGAAGGAACCCCAATGGAAAAACTAATGATATTGTATAAAGATACATTTCAGTTAGTCCCTTATTAATATTGACTAAAGATTAGTCAAGTGAGTTTTAATGTGATGATCAAGTTTTGAACTCGGACCAAAATTATTTGATATGATCAAATATAATGAAATTTAGTTATTAAAAGTTAATTTACTAAATTCTTTGAGGTATTTATATATATTGTGAGGTAGTGGTAATTAGCTAATAAATTCTACAAGGACTATTTTATCATGCATGTACTAGATCACATATAAAGTAAATTATGGTAATTTAATATAATGATTAGAAAGTCTAAACATATAGTTTTCATAACTAACAATTGGTATCAGAGCCTTTTGTGCATGCATGTTTATTAATACGACTTAAGACGATTTATATGATAAATTGCTTAAATATTGATAAAATGGTTTAAATGAGTTGATTTTTTCCATGCATGTTCATACTGACCTTAAAACGTTTCTGGTCGAATTTTGTTATTTTTGGAGTTAATTTACTATTTTTAGTTTATTTTTCGGTTAAAAGTGTCTTAAAATGCATTATTTTGGGTTAATTGTTAATTTAAAATATTTGCATGTGAAATCTGATGATTAAATCTTAATTTACTCATGCATGCATGTTTTACATAGTATATGTAAAATTCAGAAATTAAATTGTTAATTTTTGCATGTTTATTGATTTTATATGATAAATATCATTAAATAATGACTATATTATGATTAAAAATGACCAAAAAATAAATGGGCCAATTTTTTTTTTTCAGACCTGGAAATGTTCCAGAATCATAAAATTTTGATTTTTAAAATTATTTTATATTTTTGATAATTTATTGGCATGATTATATCGTTTTTACATGAAAACCGATAAACATGCGAATGAATTATGAAAGATGGTTTAAAATTTCTGAAATTTTTATTTTGGTCCATTTAGTATTCTGGTAATTTTACAGTAAAGTTACAATTATTTATTTTGAATTTTCATTATTTTATATGATTATTTCGGAATAAAGGCGTAAAAGTTGCGATAATTGTGATATAAATAGCAAGATAGATCAAATCATGCTAATATTATTCAAAAATTAGTGGAGACAAATTTTTGAGGTACCAAAACAGTTTGGAATGTTAGTATGAACTTAAATAAAGTTTAAGTGTTGATTTACAATTTTTAATGGTTAAAAATGTTTAAAATTCCATTAATGAAATGCTTTATTAATATGATTAATTATGAAAATGGCAATTTGGCATGTTTCATGTTTATTTATAGTAAATAATATGTTGCATATTAGCATGTTATTTTTATTTATTCATTGGATGAATTATGTTGTACCTAATATGGCCAAGTTAGAAATTAGTATTACCCGAAATGTAAGGGAATACTAGTTTAATTTGTAATTAAGCAATCTCGTATTGGCCGTCTGTAAAATTAATTATTTTCATTTATTAGTAGAAAATTGTATAATAGGATTATATGATGTAATTATTTTTGAGAAGACGGTGGTCCAAAAGACGGAGAAAAGGTGATCTAAAAGACGGTTTCAAGAAATTGAATATTTGTACTTTGGAAAGCTTAATGTAATAGTTAATTAGATTAACTAAGATAAGTGGCCATATTAGGATTTATATTTATTGTTTTATTTACATGTTAATTGTTGCATTGTTCCGCCATGCCAAATTGCCAAAGTCTAGTGCGTTTTTTTTTTCGTTATTGTCATTAAATCATCTACCATTCACCTATTTAGTTCACTTAAAAAGTGATAGATAATTTTTTGACAAGATCTCTCACATTTTTAAAATTGAGATATAGCCTTACCAATAATTAGCACCTATAAATCCCTTCTTCATTAGGGCCACGCTAGCCTCAGCGGGGTGTTCCCTTTTTACGTTGGGTAAGTAGGGTAATAAACGTTATTACGCGTCAAAGTTGGTTGGACTCAACGGGATGCAGACACAAGTCTCAGTCCCGGGGCTAAAGATATATTTAAGAAATTTATCGATCAAGAGTTATAGGTGTAGAATCAGTCAAAAGTTGACTCACCGAATTTAATTAATTAAGGGATGTATCGGCTCACCGTGCCCAAGATTAATTAAAAACGGATCTTGGAATCGTTTATATAGTTTAGTGGGAGATCATTATATAAACGTTTTTTATAACTTGATTTTTCAGGTTTATTTTTCCGATAAATGTTAATATTTCCTTCTTTTTCGTTTGTAGTATAAAATCTGCATAATGTCGACTAATACAGCAATTCAACAAAATGATTTACCCTCCGCTACTCTACCGAAAGAGTCGTGGCTTAGGTCCTTTATGGACAAGTCTTGTTTAAAGAAAGATGGGAGCAATTATGTCGAGTGGATAGAGCAACTAAAGGCTACTGCTATTGCTGACGGTAAATTGCGATATCTGGTGGACCCTCCTCTTACAATTCCCGCTGTAAGGCCCAGTGTTGCTATTCGTCAAACTTACGACGAATATATGCAAATTTCGAACTCAATTAAGAATGTCTTGATTTTCGCAATGGATCCGTTTTTGAAACTTCGTTGCATAACACTTCTGACCGCACATGAAATTTATACTAGGCTTGGAAGCATGTTCTCCCAAGCACCACGTGTTCAAAGGTATAATGCCGCAGTTAAGTTTTTCGAGGCTCGTCTCGTTAAAGGTCAATCTGTGAGTAACCACGTACTCAATATGATTGAGTGCGCGGAAACTCTCGAGACTTTAAGAAGTCCGATTTCTAAGGAAATTGCAATTGATCGCGTGCTACATTCACTTCACGATGGATTTTCTAGTTTTAGAGTAAATTTCAACATGAATAACATGGATAAGAGTATCCACGAACTTCATGGTCTTTTGGTACAGACTGAAAGAGATTTACAGTCGAGTGGGAGTTCGAAAAGGGACGTTTTAAACATAAACGTTAAAAGTAAACAAAAGTTTAAAAGGTCTAATGCTAAAGGGAAGAAAGTCAACCCCAAAACAAAGGAAAAGGGAAAAGCAATAGTGATTGGCTATCCCCCCAAACCTAAAAAGGGGGCAACACCAGAACAGACATGTTTTTACTGTAATGGAAATGGGCATTGGAAGCGAAATTGCCCTAAGTATCTTGATGATAAGAAAGCAGGACGTGTGACGTCAGGTAAAATTTCATCAGAAATCTATATGATTGACGTAAATTTAACAAGTTCCACCACATGGGTATTTGATACAGGTTGTGGTTCTCATCTTTGTAATCAATTACAGGGAATGAGAAACGTCCGTCAACTAGCCAAGGGTGAGCTAGGATCGCAGCTGTGTCGGTTGGAACCTATGTAATTAGTTTAGTATCTGGCTTGGAGTTGTACTTAAATAACTTTTATTTTGTACCTTTTCTTAGTAAGAATATAATATCCATATCTGTATTAGACGGAGAAGGTTTTACTTTTGTAATTAAAGACAAATGTTGTACTTTTGCCTTCGATAATATAATATATGGTTTAGCCAAATCTATCAATGGTGTTTATATTCTAGATCTAACTAATGAAATTCATCATATGGAAAATAAAAAGCTCAAAACAGGTGATCCAGATCTTTTAATTCTCTGGCATTGTCGTTTAGGACATATAAACGAAAATCGCATTAAAAGACTAGTTAAGACTGGTATTCTATCTCCATTTGATTACGAATCTTTTGGAAATTGCGAGTCTTGTCTTTTAGGCAAGATGACTCGATCACCTTTTTCTGGAAAAGGTGAAAGAGCAAGTCAGTTATTAGGACTCATTCATACTGATGTATGTGAACCAGTGACAATCACTGCTAGAGGAGGCTATGATTATTTCATTACTTTCACTGATGATTTAAGTAGATATGGATACGTCTATTTAATGAGGTACAAAAGTGAAGCCTTTGAAAAGTTCAAAGAATTCCAAAAGGAAGTTGGAAATCAATTAGATAGAAAGATCAAAGCATTACGATCTGATCGTGGTGGTGAATATCTTAGTAATGACTTTGATGATCATCTAAAAGATTGTGGTATTGTATCACAATTGACACCTCCAGGTACAGCACAATTGAATGGTGTAGCTGAAAGGAGGAACCAAACTTTATTAGATATGGTTCGGTCAATGATGAGTCAGACAGAGCTTCCTGACTCATTTTGGGGATTTGCCATACTTTCCGCTACTACTTCCTTAAACAAAAGCCCGACTAAAGCAGCTGAGAAAACACCACATGAGTTGTGGAAAGGGAAAGTCCCGAATTTGTCGTATATGAAAATCTGGGGTTATGAAGCTTATGTCAAGAACAAGTTTGATAATAAGTTAGCTCCCAGATCCGACAAATGTTTCTTTATAGGTTATCCTAAGTAAACTCGTGGTTATTACTTCTACAACCGTCATGAGAGCAAAGTGTTTGTTGCTCGTGATGCTGTCTTTCTAGAAAAAGAATTTATTTCTACAAGACAGAGTGGGAGAAAATTTGAACTTACTGAAGTTCAGGAGCCACAAAGTGACAATGTGACGCAGGAAGATGTTCCTTCTTCATGTGGTTCAGTTATAGTTCCTAGGAAGTCAACGCGAATCAGTCACCCACCTGATAGATATCTTGGTATTATCGAGGAATGTGGGAATGACGTCTTACTTTTAGAAAGTGACGAGCCTACAACCTATAAGGCAGCTATCTCAAGTTCTATCTGCCAATTGTGGCTTTAAGCCATGAAATCTGAAATAGACTCCATGTACGAAAATCAAGTATGGGACATGGTTGATTTACCTAAGGATGTAAGACCTCTTCAGTGTAAATGGATTTTTAAAATCAAATTTGGCTTGGATGGACAACCTGATGTCTGTAAGGCACGATTGGTGGCAAAAGGTGCAACAGGAGTTCAATGCCATGCTCAAAGACAAGGCCAATCAACCTATGATCAGCCTAACCAGGATTCAATGCCAAACCTACCCTATGTCAAAAGCTATCTTAATGCTTTGTATAGCCCAGGCCCAAGCCACCACACAAAGACACGAGCCAGTGGTAGTCATGACACGAGCCAAGACCAAACAAGCCACAAAACAGACTCACAAAACAAGCCAACAAAACCTTTGGAAACTCAGCCAGCAGCAGTGCCTTGGGGAGGGTCTCAGGGCAACTTCCAAGCTTAGGGACTCCAAACCAACTATGGGGCATGGTACTAGGGAGGGTCTACTACCTTTTTGTCCAGGAAACCTTCCTCAGAAAACGTCAAGAACACCCCTCAAAACACAACCCAAGTGAACCAGTCCAGTTACAGCCTTACATGTAGCAGTTTAGCTGTTTTGTCAAACCTTCCTCTTTTAGCCAATCAAACAAGCCTAACCAATCCCTAAACCTATGTCTTGGGAAGGTCCTCTACAACTTTCCCCAGGACTTCCCTTCCAAGAAACAAACACACAAAGAGTTAGCTTAGGGACAACTTCAAACTGTCCAGATTTCAGCCTTTGGTGTAGTAGTTAATATGTCACTGTCAACCTTCCCCTTTTGAACAAACAATGCGTGAGGTACCTTCAGCACATCTTTGGGAGCCTTCCTACTTCAGTTTGGTTCACAAACCCAAGCTTGAAAGTCCACTCTTCACCCAAGACACACCTGATCAAACAATTAAGGAAGATTGTCTCTTTAGAAACTACTTTCTACTTTATCTACTTTATGTCAGAATTCTGCAAGTTTGTAGCTGTTATTTTGTTTCATGTTGTAAGCCCTTTTGGCCCTAGATGTGTCCTAAACGTCTGAGTTGTATCCTTGTTGCCTATATAAGGCCTTTACCTAATGAAATGCAAATCAGATTTGAAGTAAAACATAAAACTGAAACCTTGTTTCTGTTGCATCTCTTGGCTGTGTGCTTGAGACAACTTCCTTTGCTTTGTGCTTGGAAGTGAGCTTGGGTCCTTAGCTGTGTGCTGGGATCACAGTTCAACCCTCAATCATTGGCTTTGTGCTTTGATTAAGGTCCTATCTTAGTTCTTTGTCAATTAGTCCAAACAGAAACAGAGTATTTGCAAAGTGTCTGAACTTCAATCAAATTGTCATTGTTTTAGTTGTCTTTCTGAATAGTTTCAGTGCAAATTGGTTATCAGAGCTTTGGTTTGTGAGTTCATCTACCTAACTACATTAAAAACACAAAATACAACCATGAGTGAAGAGAGAATCACAGGTATTGAAAACACAGTTCAAGATCTTGTCAGAACTGTAATGGAGGTCTCTAGATCTGTCAATGAACTCCTTGAGGGCCAACAGAACAATGATACAAGGGGAGGCAGAGGTCGAGGAAGAGGAGCACCTTTCCCACAAGGTGGAGTAAGGAGGAGACAACCTGTAGATCAGTTTGAAATGTCAGATTCAGATGGCTCAGATCACAATCTTCTCAGACACCAAGACAAAGATATCAAGGTAGAGATTCCTGACTTTCTAGGTAGCTTGAACCCTGATGATTTCTTAGATTGGCTAAGGTCTGTAGAAAGAGTCTTTGAGTTTAAAGGATACACTGATAGAAAGGCTTTTAAGGTTGCTATCATGAAACTAAAAGGCTATGCCTCACTGTGGTATGAAAACATGAAAACCTTGAGGGTTAGGGAAGGGAAAGAACCTGTTAAGTCATGGCTCAAACTGAAAAAGAAGATGAGAGCTAAGTTTGTCTCTAGGGACTACACTCAGGACATGTTCATTAAGCTCACTCACCTTAAACAAGAACAAAAACCTGTAGAATCTTATTTAAGAGACTTTGAACAACTTACATTGCAATGTGAGGTTGTTGAGAAATCTGAGCAAAAGATAGCAAGGTTTTTAGAAGGCTTGGATGAGAGGATAGCTAGTAAAGTTAGGCTGCAAAACATATACTCCTTTGAGGAAGCTGTCAACTTGTCCTTAAGAGTAGAAAAGTTGGGGAAAGGGAAAGCCAGTGTCTCTAAAACTCCTGCTAGAACACCTAACTACAAACCTTTTGTAGGAATTAAGATGGGAGAACCTGTGGCTCCTACTAAGACTCCTTTTAACCCTGATAAAAGCAAGGTTGTTGAGGCAGGCCAAAGGAAGACTACCCCCCTCAAAAAGTGTTTTCAATGTCAAGGATATGGACATTTTGCTAGAGAATGTCCATCTAAAAGAGCTCTGAGCACTCTAGAGGTAATCCATTGGGGGGATGATGAGGTGTTGGTCTGTGATGAGGAGATGGAAGAGCCTGAGATAGAGGCTAGTGAGGAGTTGATAGAACCTGATGCTGGGTTAAGTCTGGTGACTTGGAGGGTGATGCACACACAACCCCAACCCTTAGAAGAAGATCAAAGACACCAGATCTTTAGAACTAGGTGCACCATAAAAGGGAGGGTGTGTAATCTGATTGTGGATGGAGGGAGTTGCACCAATGTAGCCTCTAAGACAATGGTGGATAAACTAACATTGGCCACCAAAGACCACCCTCAACCTTACAAGCTTAGGTGGCTGAACAAGGGGGCTGAAGTTAGAGTAGATCAACAATGTGTTGTTCCATTTTCTATTGGGAAAGGATATGCTGATGAGGCCTTGTGTGATGTATTGCCTATGGATGCTTGTCACCTCCTATTAGGGAGGCCCTGGGAGTTTGATAGGGATGATGTCCATCAGGGAAGGGACAATACTTACTCTTTTAGGTTTGGGAAGAAGAAAATCATCTTAGCTCCTTTACCCCCTATCCTGAAAGGGAACCCTCCACTCTTAACTGAAGCTGCTAAGGAAGTTCTGCTGTTAAGTGAAGCAGAGATGGAGCAAGAGTTAAATGATCTTAGGCCAGTCTATGTCCTCCTCACCAAGGAGGTAGGGGAAGGGTCTAACCAAGTGCCTAAGGAAGTACAAGCCTTGCTGAAAACCTATGAGGATGTTTTCCCTGCTGAACTACCTAGTGGATTACCCCCACTAAGGGGAATTGAGCACCACATTGATCTAGTACCTGGGGCTGTCCTTCCAAACAAGCCAGCCTATAGAAGTGACCCCAGGGCAACACAAGAGCTGCAATCTCAGGTGGGAGAATTGCTTAGCAAAGGGTATGTCAGGGAGTCTCTTAGTCCTTGTGCTGTACCAGCACTGCTAGTGCCTAAGAAGGATGGAACTTGGAGGATGTGTATAGATAGCAGAGCAATTAACAATATCACCATTAAGTATAGGTTCCCTATACCTAGACTCAATGACATTCTGGATGAACTCAGTGGGGCTCAAGTGTTCACTAAGATTGATCTAAGGCAAGGGTATCATCAAGTAAGGATAAGAGCTGGAGATGAGTGGAAGACTGCTTTCAAGACCAAGCATGGGCTGTATGAATGGTTAGTGATGCCATTTGGGCTCTCCAATGCCCCTAGCACCTTCATGAGGCTCATGACAGAAGTCTTAAGGCCTTACTTGGGAAATTTCATTGTGGTATACTTTGATGACATTCTAGTCTACAGTTCAAGCAAGAAGGAACACCTACAACATCTGAACTTGCTTTGTGAGGTTCTCAGGAAGAATAAGCTATATGGTAAGCTAGAGAAGTGCACTTTCATGCAGCCTGAGGTTCATTTCCTTGGGTTCATCATATCAAAGGATGGGGTAGCTGTTGATCCTGAGAAGGTTAAGGCAATCAGGGATTGGCCCACACCTAAGACAGTGACAGAGGTCAGGAGTTTCCATGGGTTGGCATCCTTCTATAGAAGGTTCATTCAGGGGTTCAGTTCTATCATGGCTCCTATCACAGAATGCATGAAGAAAGGAGAGTTTACTTGGGGAGAAAAGGCAGAGAAGTCCTTCAAAACCATTAAGGATCTGTTGTGTAGATCCCCTATACTAGGCTTACCTGACTTTAACAAACTGTTTGAAGTAGAATGTGATGCAAGTGGGTTAGGAGTTGGGGCAGTACTGGTTCAAGAGAAGAGGCCCATAGCCTATTTCAGTGAGAAGCTAAGTGGAGCAAGGTTGAATTACTCTACCTATGACAAAGAGTTTTATGCCATAGTGAGAGCTCTGAATCATTGGGGGCATTACCTAAAACCTAAGCCTTTTGTGCTACATTCAGACCATGAGGCTTTAAAGTTCATCAATGGTCAACACAAACTCAACCCCAGGCATGCCAAGTGGGTAGAATTCCTGCAATCTTTCTCCTTTTCAAGCAAGTACATAGAAGGCAAGAACAATGTAGTAGCTGATGCTCTTTCTAGGAGATCTGTGATGTTGTCATTCATGGAGCAAAGGGTCCTAGGCTTTGAATTCATGAAGGAACTCTACATGGAAGATCCAGACTTCAAGGAGGAATGGGAAGTGTATGCAGAAGGAAAACTCAAGAAGGGGAGCAAGTACTTGACACAGAATGGATTCCTCTTCCAAGGAAACAAACTATGCATACCTAGAGGTCCTTACAGAGGATTACTAGTCAAGGAGGTCCATTGCAATGGACTTGCAGGGCACTTTGGGGTACAAAAGACCTATGAGATATTGCATGAGCAGTTCTATTGGCCCAAGATGCTAGGTGATGTGCAGGACACTATCAAAAGGTGCAAACCCTGTCAACTAGCCAAGTCACAGTTCCATGCAGGTCCCTACACCCCACTACCTGTACCAAACAAACCTTGGGAGGACATCAGTATGGATTTCATAGTGGCATTGCCTAGGACACAAAGGGGCAAAGACTCAGTAATGGTGGTAGTGGATAGGTTCAGCAAAATGGCCCATTTTGTTGCTTGTAAGAAGACAGAAGATGCCATGGGGGTAGCAGAACTCTACTTCAAGGAAATAGTAAAGTTGCATGGGGTACCAAGAAGCATTGTGTCTGATAGGGATACTAAGTTTATGAGCCACTTTTGGAGGTCACTATGGAGGCTCCTAGGTTCAAGGTTACTCTTCAGCACAGCATACCATCCCCAAACAGATGGGCAGACAGAGGTTACTAACAAAACTCTAGGAAGAATCTTGAGATGTATCATTGCTAAGTCATTAAAGGATTGGGATATCAAACTGTCACAAGCTGAGTTTGCATTCAATAGAGCTCCCTCACACAGCACAGGTAAGACCCCTTTTGAAGTTGTTTATGGTGCTAATCCTCTAATGCCTACAGACCTAGCACCAGTGATAAGGAAAGAAGTCAACTATGATGCCAAAGAAAGAGTACAACAGATGATGCAGATTCACAGTCAAGTCAAGAAACAGATTGAGAGAACAAATGAAATGTATAAGTCAAGAGCCAAAGGTCCAAAGAAAGCTAGAGAGTTCAAGGCAGGAGACATGGTGTGGCTGCACTTAAGGAAAGAAAGATTCCCAGAGAAGAGGAAAAACAAACTCATGCCAAGAGCTGATGGTCCTTTTGAAGTGCTTGAAAGGGTAGGACCTAATGCTTACAAGATAGATTTACCAGGGGATTATGGGGTACATGGGACATTCAATGTGGGAGACCTAAGTCATTATCAAGAAGACTCTGAGGATGAAGAGGATTTGAGGGCAAATCTTTTTCAAGAAGGAGGGGTTGCAACAGGAGTTCAATGCCATGCTCAAAGACAAGGCCAATCAACCTATGATCAGCCTAACCAGGATTCAATGCCAAACCTACCCTATGTCAAAAGCTATCTTAATGCTTTGTATAGCCCAGGCCCAAGCCACCACACAAAGACACGAGCCAGTGGTAGTCATGACACGAGCCAAGACCAAACAAGCCACAAAACAGACTCACAAAACAAGCCAACAAAACCTTTGGAAACTCAGCCAGCAGCAGTGCCTTGGGGAGGGTCTCAGGGCAACTTCCAAGCTTAGGGACTCCAAACCAACTATGGGGCATGGTACTAGGGAGGGTCTACTACCTTTTTGTCCAGGAAACCTTCCTCAGAAAACGTCAAGAACACCCCTCAAAACACAACCCAAGTGAACCAGTCCAGTTACAGCCTTACATGTAGCAGTTTAGCTGTTTTGTCAAACCTTCCTCTTTTAGCCAATCAAACAAGCCTAACCAATCCCTAAACCTATGTCTTGGGAAGGTCCTCTACAACTTTCCCCAGGACTTCCCTTCCAAGAAACAAACACACAAAGAGTTAGCTTAGGGACAACTTCAAACTGTCCAGATTTCAGCCTTTGGTGTAGTAGTTAATATGTCACTGTCAACCTTCCCCTTTTGAACAAACAATGCGTGAGGTACCTTCAGCACATCTTTGGGAGCCTTCCTACTTCAGTTTGGTTCACAAACCCAAGCTTGAAAGTCCACTCTTCACCCAAGACACACCTGATCAAACAATTAAGGAAGATTGTCTCTTTAGAAACTACTTTCTACTTTATCTACTTTATGTCAGAATTCTGCAAGTTTGTAGCTGTTATTTTGTTTCATGTTGTAAGCCCTTGTGGCCCTAGATGTGTCCTAAACGTCTGAGTGTATCCTTGCTGCCTATATAAGGCCTTCACCTAATGAAATACAAATCAGATTTGAAGTAAAACATAAAACTGAAACCTTGTTTCTGTTGCATCTCTTGGCTGTGTGCTTGAGACAACTTCCTTTGCTTTGTGCTTGGAAGTGAGCTTGGGTCCTTAGCTGTGTGCTGGGATCACAGTTCAACCCTCAATCATTGGCTTTGTGCTTTGATTAAGGTCCTATCTTAGTTCTTTGTCAATTAGTCCAAACAGAAACAGAGTATTGCAAAGTGCCTGAACTTCAATCAAATTGTCATTATTTTAGTTGTCTTTCTGAATAGTTTCAGTGCAAAAGGTTTCACTCAGATTCATGGTTTACACTATGATGAAACTTTTGCGCCAGTTGCAATGCTTAGGTCTGTTAGGATAATCTTTGCAATTGCTGCATTTCATAATTATGAAATTTGGCAAATGGATGTAAAAACCGCCTTCTTGAATGGATTTCTAGAAGAGGAGGTGTATATGACACAACCTGAGGGTTTTATAGATCCAAACAATTCTAAGAAATTTTGCAAGCTTAAGAGATCCATTTATGGTCTTAAACAAGCTTCTCGGAGTTGGAACCATCGGTTTGATCATGTAATTAAACAGAATGGTTTTTCTCGAAGTGTCGAGGAACCATGTTTGTACATGAAGTTTAGTGGGAGCAAATTGGTCTTCTTAGTCTTATATGTGGATGACATATTGCTCATTGGAAATGATGTTCCAATGCTCACTTCTGTGAAGTGGCTTGGAAATCATTTTCAAATGAAAGACTTAGGAGAGGCGCAACGCATCTTAAGTATCAGGATCTATAGAGATAGATCTAAAAGGATATTAGCGTTAAGTCAAGAAGCTTATATAGATAAGATTCTTGATAGGTTCAAAATGACAAACTCTAAGAGAGGTTATCTACCTATGGGTCATGGAATCACTTAGAGTAAGACTCAGTGCCCAAGTGAACCCGCAGAGGTTGAACGCATGAAAGTGATTCCATATGCTTCGGCAGTTGGATCAATCATGTACGCTATGATGTGCACGTGTCCTGACGTCTCATATGCTTTGAGCATGACGAGTCGTTACCAATCTAATCCAGGTGAGAGTCATTGGATAGTGGTAAAGAATATCCTTAAGTACTTGAGAAGGACTAAGGATTCATATTTGGTGTTTGGAGGTGATACTGAGCTACGTGCAAAGGGTTACACGGATGCTAGTTTCCAAACAGATCGGGATGATTTAAAATCCCAATCAGGATATGTATTCATGTTGAATGGTGGTGCTGTCAGCTGGAAGAGTTTCAAACAAAGTGTGACTGCAGATTCTACAACGGAAGCTGATTATCTTGCAGCATCAGAAGTTGCAAAGGAAGCTGTTTGGATTAGGCAATTTTTGGAAGGATTAAAAGTGGTTCCTTCTATTGCTGATCCTATCACTATTTTGTGTGATAATAGTGGAGCTATTTTTCAGGCAAAGGAGCCAAAATCTAGCAATAAATCTAGACATGTACTCAGGAAATATCATGTAATTAGAGATTATATTGATAGGAAGGAAATAGCGATTTGTAAGGTTGGGACAGAGGATAATATTGCTGATCCTTTAACCAAGCCTTTATCGCAGACTAAGCATAATAATCATGTATTTTCGATGGGATTGAAACGTGTACCTGATTTGCTATAAATAAACTTTGATATTGAATCATTATTTACATAATTACATTTATCGTTTTATTTAAGAATACTTTGATTTCCTAGTAGGTTGTTGAGACAACGTTGAACCCTACTTAAAGTGAACAGGATCTCATTGTATTATTGTGCCCATAGTTTCTCAAAGGGGTAACATCCCGGAGTGACTATATTGTAAGTCAATTGATGGCGGGTTCGACAGCCATAGGGTCATGGAAATGACTAATTGATTACATAGGCATATTTAGTCTGTCGGGCAGTGACCATTTATAGAGTCTTAAATTCTTGTTACCTGGTCGTGGTAAAGACTTATATATTATTTTTATGAGTCAATTCTTTTGACTGGAGACTATTTGTCTGAGTCATTGCAGTTTTCGATTGACTTAGGTTTTTGTCCTAGGTCGTTCCGTAAAAGGAGGCCGATAGGCATCTACTGGGTCATGGTGATCTGTATTGAACGAAGAAAATAGCTCAACAGGAGTTGTCCACCCATATTGGGTTTATATAATCACTGGGCCACTCGAGGAGATATGACTAGAAATGCGTGGCCACGCTCGGATATGTATCCGGTCAGATAGTCATTCTCTCGATCGAGGAAACCACTCATGATAAGTTCAAGTGCAAGTACAACCGGAAAGACACCTTGCATTGAGTGGGTGATTTTAACGGACACGAGAATTGGTAACGCACAACTTGTATCGGACAAGTGGGAGATTGTTGGAGTAGGTGTCCTCCACAATAGTGTGTCTACATTATTAAATCTCATCAAAGGAATAGATTTGGGATATATTTATTTTATACTTGTCAGTTGATTAACGTATATCGGTAACGCTCAGCTGAGTAGAGTTAGACGTTACTGTCGTTTGACGGCGGTAATCAACTGATCTCTCTCGGTCACACCTATAGGGAGGAACCCCAATGGAAAAACTAATGATATTGTATAAAGATACATTTCAGTTAGTCTCTTATTAATATTGACTAAAGATTAGTCAAGTGAGTTTTAATGTGATGATCATGTTTTGAACTCGGACCAAAATTATTTGATATGATCAAATATAATGAAATTTAATTATTAAAAGTTAATTTACTAAATTCTTTGAGGTATTTATATATATTGTGAGGTAGTGGTAATTAGCTAATAAATTCTACAAGGAGTTGTAATATTAGCTAAAATGGGTATCCAATGACCCATTATATATTGATATAATGGTCAAATATCACTTAAAAATTAAGTGTATATTATTTAATTATTTGTATCATATAATAGTTAAATGGTCCAATTAATAATTAATTATATGAGATAATTAAGTATTTGACTTATAAGTATTTGTGGGACAAATATCAAAAGTCAAAAATGGACCCAAAAACTCACATATAGACCGAAATATGCACAATCACAATTAGGTGAGTGTTGGGCAATATTTCCACTCATTAGTGGATGTTTACATCATTTTCCACTACCCTAATTTACCTATAAATACCACAACACTATGGTCACTACATTTGATGAATTAAGAAGAAAAAATTGTTCATTATAAGCTTTTGGTGGCTTTTTCAACCTAGAACAATAAGTTGAATTGTTCATCTTATTCTTCATCAACATCATCATCTTCATCACATAAAATCACAAAATATACTATACATCTTATATTACTAATAAGTAGTAATATTTGTAGTATTATTAAGGGTTAGTCTTAATTTTTATCTAGTTAATAAAACTAGGATTTTGGGGCAAATCCTTGGGTGCAACAAGGAGGAGTAATCCTACTTTGGATTAAGGTTTAAGGAGCTCTATATTCAGGTTGTAAAACTACAAAAGTTGTAGTATACCATTTCCATAAAGCTTTGTAAGGAAATTTCTTCTTATTTGTTGTTTAATAAGGACTATTTTATCATGCATGTACTAGATCACATATAAATTAAATTATGGTAATTTAATATAATGATTAGAAAGTCTAAACATATAGTTTTCATAACTAACAAACCTTATATCATATATAAACCCGGTTTTATGCAAATACGTGATAATAACCAATTAAAATCAAAAATTAATACTTAAATCAAATTTAAGTCCAAGTTAATTACCATAAATTTTTTAGGACTCAAAAATTATTCCCCACTAATTATTTGACGATAATTCAACTCGGTTTTGCATTATTGCTCGGTTTTGACTCTTATTATCATAACTTTTATGTAATAATTCCAAATTAAATTACAATAATTCATAAATTTGAAAATAAAAATTTTGAATAGTCTGGAACAATTCCAGGAACATCTTCATATCAAAATTTTGGTCAAAACTTTTCGAATCATTTTAGAGCAAAATATAGTTGCTATTAATCGATTTTATCAAATAAAATACTAAAATCACACGAAAATTAATATAATTAATTTTCAACTTATAAATCTTATATGTAAAATATTTATGCAACATATTACAATTTTGTCATGCCAAAACTTTATTTTAGCTATTTATGCCAAAATAATCACTATTTATGCCTTTTTAATTATTAAAAAAATCATAAATCATGAAACATAAATCATAATTATTTCACATTTTACATACATTAGTTAAAATATTCATGTGATATCATACTAAAATTTCATGTCCAGATTCAAAGTTTAACTAGTTTTAATAATAAAATGTTCATTTTACTCATTAAAATGTGTTTATTAAACCAGAAATCATTAAATAAAGCAATAAACTTTGATAAATCATCAAAATGACCTATACTAATTATAGGACCAGGAGATATAACAGGCTTAAAAATTTCGTGAATTTATCCTATAAATCACTAATTTTTCTAGTTTTATTTTGTTACTTTAACTCGTAATAACTTTGTAAAACCGAGTGCATGATCCTATGCGCTGATACCAATTATTAGCTTCATATACCTACACTTAAGATATTTCTTAAGTAATACTAATTAACTGTTTAATGAGTTTCAAGATCTAGTTACATGTTAACTATTTAAATCGAAATAGAGAAAGAAAGGTATTCCTCACATTGAGTATTATTCGTGTATGGGCACAAGAACAAGACACCTTCTTGTACTTGTTCTTGAGCTTAAGGATATAGGATGAACTTTCTAGTTCCAAGTATAGGAACTCTCCTTGGTGATGCACCTAGACTATCCTTAATCACTTGTTTATTGTTATACTAGCACAACAAACAAGATCCCCTTAAACTGAGTACAAGACACTCGAAATTTCTACCTTAGAAACTCAAGTTCAAGCTACAAACACAAGTTCTATAAAACTTCTAAAGTTTCTAAGTATGTTGTTGTAATTTCTAGTGAGATGTAATATGTTTTATAATATAAGAACTAGTGACTATATAACAAGAAAAATCCTTCTTATTTCTTGCACCATAACCGGCCAAGCATTCCAAGAAAGATGTGTTGGCTTTTACCTTTTGCCTAATCAAGATATTAGGGTGGCTATAGGTATTAGAGTAGTTATCATGATGTTTATGCGTTAATTAGAACAATTAATCAAAACATAAACTTCACCCTACACCCTACTAAAACCGGTGCACCCACATAATGTGGAGTCCATTTTAAAATTAATGATTTTGTCATTTGTCACACATGTGACATGTTATCTTATAATATAATTATGTATTTAACCAATTTAAATACAATTTCATGTCAAATAAATTAAGCTTAACATTTTGAGTAATAATTTATAATCACATATATATAAAATGTGTCATCTCATATTTGGTTAATATGATCTACAACTAATTATAGTCATAATTGACTAATCATGCTTATCTCAAATGTTTCATAAACATTAAGCATTCTTAGTAATATAACAATTAAATTACCAAATGGAATCTTTTTTAATCATATTACAATAAGATATAATTCTCACTAGTTGTACAAACTTGTTCTGTTTTAAGGAATTAATTAATCTGTACCGTTATACAATTAATCTAATTTCATGATTAGGGAATCGTCCTTTCAGTGTGACCTCAAGGGATCAACTGATCACTACCATCATAAACCAGTAATGTCAAACTCTAGTAACCTAATCATAACTGATTAATGTGGATCAGTTGACTATAATGTTAATCATCCCTTTCTATTCTTGTTAATGGGATTTAATTAAGTGATCGCACTATTGTTAAGGACACTCACTCCAACAAAATTATGAGTGAATATTCAGATAAAGGTGTTAATCGTTAGTGGAATCTTTCATGAGGATGTAGGACTAAAGAAATCATGAGGGCTATTAAGTCTCAAAAAGGAAATGTGAGATCTTATTGTGATTATATTTGGTAGTTATGTTGAAGTATTAGTCTTAGTACCTTGTGAGTCGTTTTGCGGGGGGAGAGAGAGAGAGAGAGAGATTGATGGAGGAGGACTTGTGATGGTATGAGTTGAGGAAGTTATGCGAAGGTTATAGTATGATTTGACGGATGTCATTGTTGAGTGTGGAGGTAGTTTCAAGTGTAATAGTTTGTGGTTTGTTTTCATGTTGGTACGGAGATATGAGGTGTTGAGGTGGTAGTTTCTAATTAGTTGTGTTACCGGATTAACCTTTGTGGTATGGGGTGGCAAGAATGTGGATTTGTGAGTAAAAGGAGAGTAATGTGTCGTATTTCTGTGGCTTCAAGGGTGACATTTGGGATATATTGGAATCTAGCTTTCTTGTTGGGATTGTCTATGTGTTATTATTAGCTTGTTACTCGTAAGATAAGATAAGTAGACTGAGATATGAGTGTTTTGTGTATCGCTTAGAGGCAAAGTGTTGAGGGAAGTATTGGTATTATGTGCGTGTCGAATGAGATGATCTTATAATGGTTTGTATAGTCCTCTGTTGGGTAATAGAGTCATTAGTTTGGTGGTCTGTTATGTCGGTCATGTGATGATGCGAGTCTCCGTGAGTTCGTTAGAGAATCAAGTTTTGAGAGCTTGCAGTAATTATGTGTTACACATATGTATAGAGGTCATAATTTTTAGTTTTCGTTTCGTTAGTTGTTGTCTTGCGGATTTAAGAGTAGAGTCTAATCGGGGGAGATTTATTATTCGTGATTGTGGGTTTCCTTGCTTCTTTATATTTTGGTCGAGAGGCTTGATTGTTGAGGTATTTTTGCATGTTGGGATGTTTTGACTTAAAGGGCATAAGAAAGTCATGATATTTGATTACGGTGTGCTCAAGGTTGTATCATGTGTGATCGTTTGGAGGATTTTATAAGGTATAAGTGTTAGAGTGTATCATGTGTGGGGTGGATGGATTCGTTGGCATTAAGGATAAAAATTTAGGGTCTTGGGTGAACAAATATTTTAAGTCGAGCGTTTTGTCATTGAGATAGGGCGAAATTTAGAAGGATGATATGATATGGTCGTGATAAATGATTGATGTAATATTTTGTGTGGAGATTTTCGGGTGGATTCGAGAGGAATTGAGGAATGGACAGTGTGAGGAATTTACTATATTTAACAATGTTGGCATTAAGGAATTAAGCGATCTTGGTAAGACGAGATGATGTAAATAAAGGAAATAGGTAATAGTTTAATGATGAATTGGATTAAAGGACGTAGCAGCTATTTAAGAAAAGCATATTGCCTTATAGTAGTTAGCTATATTTCTTGAAATATTTAGGAAGAATGGTGATTGGTTCTTGAGTTAAGCGAATTGTGATTAGTTATGCTATTGAGGAATATTTTTTATGTGGTAAGGGCCGACGTATGTATCGTTGGAGTTTTGGATTAAGATGTTGTATCGGAGTGTGACAATTTGAGGGTACCTTTAGTATGTGATGGTGCTAGTCTTCGCTTGATTGTTGGCTTATTTGTTGGTAATGAGGGTGTGAACTTCGAGGACGAAGTTCATTTTTAAGGAGGGAAGAATGTAATAGTTCGTATTAGTTATGTAAACATTTTGCTTTATTATTGGTCTTAGTGTGTTTGATGGAGACTTGGTGTTGGTTTGTTCAAGTTGATATGTGATTGGTAGAGTCCTTGTGTTTGGAATGTTGGGATATTTGCTAGAGGACATAGAGTTTGGTTTGTTGTATAAGTATTGTCGTGTTGTCTATGCTAGTTGTTTGGTAAGAGTATGGGTTGTGAACTTCGAGGTCGAAGTTCATTCTTAAGGAGAGATGAAGACTATAATACTCCGTATATCTGAGTACTTCGCACTCGGCCGAGTAAAGCTTACTCGACCGAGTCGAATTTGTACTCGGACGATTAGAATGTATTCGGTCGAGTAGGTTGGTCTATTGTTTGAACAATGCTCTGTCTTTGGGGTACTTGGCCGAGTATGGAAAGCATTCGACCGAGTACATGTTGTACTCGATCGAGTAAACCGGTTTGAGGAGATTTCGCGAACAGTTTGATGAAGGGTTTTAATAAGAGATTAAATCATAATTTATAGTTTTACGTTTCATAATCAAAACCCGATTATCTCAAAACTCTCTCAAACGTCTCAAGAACAACTTTAATCATTACGTGCCGGATTAGATCTCTCATTGCTTTGTTGATTCAGTCGGTAAGTAATTCTACTATGTCATTTCGTTTGAAGAATTGAAATCCTAATCTAAATTGGGGGATGGGGATTTGAATAGTTATTGAATTAGATTAATTTTTTGATTGTTAGGAAAGGGATTCATAGAAGAAGACTATTGATTGATTGCTTGTGATTGTTTGCGTAGTTGCGGGAAGGTAGGGTGTCCCTACTCAGTATTTATTATGCTAATTCATGTGAGAAGATTATATGTTACTTGTTTTAATTGATGATAAGGATGGAGTTCGGGTGGAGTTTGGGTTGTTACTATGGTTACTATAGTCCGGGTTTATCGCGTTGCGGTGAGATAGAAGTTCGACCCTTGTGGCTGCCACAAAGGGTCCATTGCTGGTTTTTATAGAGCAGGGATGGTAACCTGAGTCTACTGAGGTGTCCGGTGCGGTGGCCCTCCGGTTTCTCTTTCCCTTGTGCTTATTTTTTACATTGGTCGGTATATACGATTACTGACCCCGTTAATGTTTTACAAAACTGTTGTGATCCATTCGGGAATGGTGAGCATGTGATCAACAAGTAACTAGATGAGCTGCAATAGGATGTTGATGGGGATCACATTATCAAGTCATAGCTTTCGCGGTGTTTAATGGAGTATTAGACATTAGTTACTTTATAGTATTTGGCGCGTTATTATTTAAATTGTTGGTCTAGACGGCATGCCGTCTAGTTTGAGACTATGTATTTGATTTTAAACCATTGATTAAATAAAGTATTGTTTTCTTTATTGCTTGATTTGATATGTACTACCTCGGGCAACGGAGATGGTAGCATCCCGAAGTACTAAGGAGGTCTTGTAAGGCTCTTTGGTATTTGGAGGTATTACACGTGTAAATTAGGGCTGGGCATGCAGAGAGATACGTGTTGATGACTAAGGAAATGAAGGAGACACTTGGGGAGAACAGAATGGCGTAGAGTGAAGGTGGAGGCCCGGGGGTAGTAAGAAGGTGTTGTTGTGCAATTGAGGACCTATTCAGGAGGCTATGGTGGGCGGTATTATAGGTTTGGTGGTGATTTGTCGCGCAACAGTTCTTTCTAGTCGGGGATGCAGTGTTATAATTGCGGACTGATTGGAAATAAGTAAGCCGAGTGTATCATTTTTTGAAATTTTAGGACTCCGAGTGAGAGTTAGGGCAGCTACCGCCGTGGTCAAGCACAAAGTGCGGCTAATAATAGCAGCAACTGTACGTGGGGAGGAAAGCCGAGTTTAAAACAAAAACAACTATAATAAGGGCCACTTGTATCTGAGGGTAAGCAATGCGGGGATGACACTGTCTGCATCAGATAATACATTTCAAGGGGCACCAAATAACAGCGGTAACTATTCATGATGGAAAAGAAGGCGGCCGGGGATGACGCTTATGTGGTCACCGACACATTTATTATTAATAGCAAACCGTCTTTTGTCTTATCTGATTTAGGGGAGACCCATTCTTTTGTGTCTCAGAGCCATGTTGTGACACTAGGATATGAGGGAGGTGTTGAAATCAAGGATGAGGTTATCATTCGGCCATAGAAGTCTCTAGCTTGTAGTAGGTTGGTTAGAATTGTGTCTATGATTGTAGGGGAAGCCAATTTTTTGGTCAATCTTTTGGAGTTTTCTTTAGATGGTTTTGAGGTAAAGTAGGTATGGATTGGTTGGGCAAATATAAGGCTAATATCAATTTCCTTGAAAATAGAGTGTCTTAAAGAAGTCCTAAAGGGGTTGGTTTGTCCTACTTTGGATATATGGTAAAACCTAAGGTCAAACTTATAGCTGTAATCATTCTTAAATCATGTTTGAGGATGGGTTGTGCTTTAATTTTGTGTCATGTAAGAGATACTTTTGTAGAAGAGGTTAAGGCGGGGGATATACCGATCATTGAGGAGTTTGATGATTTGTTTCCTGATTAAATTCTAAGATTACCACCTAAGAGGAAAGTGGAGTTTGAGGTTGAACTGAAGATTGGAACGAGAGTTATTTTTAAGGCACCATATCGTATGGGGCCGAGAAAGTTAAATGATTTAAAGAAGGAGTTATATTAGGCCGAGTGTGTCCGCTTGGGCGCATCAGTGTTGTTCGTGAAGAAAAAGGATGGTAGTATGAGGCTATGTATCGACTACCGTGAGTTGAATCAAGTCACTGTGAAGAATAAGTATTCGTTGCTAAGAATTTATGATTTATGTGATCAGTTGAGTGGAACTGGGGTATTTTCAAGAATAGATCTACGATCGGGTTACCAACAACTACGAATTAAGAAGGACGATATAGGCACTAAAAGTTCTTTGTGATCCCTTTTGGGTTGTCAAATGCGCTAGTAGTGTTTATTTATTTGATGAATCGTGTTTTCACTCCATACCTAGACAAGTTCATGCTGATCTATATTGATAATATCCTGGTGTACTCTAAGACTACTGAAGAGCGTGCAAAGCATTTGATGATCGACTTACAAACCTTGAGGGACAACCACTTGTATGTAAAGTTGTCGAAGTATGAATTCTGGTGGGAGATGGCCGCTTTCTTGGGAATTATTATATCTAAGGAGGAGTGCCCACACTACAACGAAAACTCGGGAAACTGACGGTTTTTCTGGCGGAAAAAAAATTCCGTCAGTGATTTTTTATGACTGACGGAATACTGACGGAAAAATAAAACTGACGGAATTTCCGTCAGTAACCGTCAGTGAAAAATGGCGCGTTGACTAAGTCAAAGGCGCCAAAATTCACTTACGGGTACTGACGGAATTACGGAAATTCCGTCAGTAAAAAATGATACTGACGGACAATCCGTCAATAATATTCCATTATACTGACAGAATTTCCGTCAGTATATACCAATAATGTAGTCAAACAGTACGCAGTCAAACAATACGTTCTGACGGAAATTCCGTCAGAAAAGTTCTCGAATTCTCGCTAAACTGACGGATTCCTGACGGAATTTCCGTCAAAAATTTTCTTTTTATGCTGAAATCGAACAATCAGCCCGTCATTCTTCCTTCTTCATTTTCCCCAAAACCTAACCCCCAAATCAATTTAATCCACTTTCCGACCACCGGCTCCATCACTACCACCGACTAACTTCCTCCGGCGACTACTTTCCGACCACCACATCCTTGGTAAGTTTAATTAACTATTTCATTCTCTTTCTTTTCTCATTTTGTTAATTTATATGTTCTTTATTACTTGTTTGTTGTAGATCCGACGACCACCACTAGCTACCTCCGACCGTCGACCGCCGCTACTTGTCGCCGTCACTGCTTGTCGCCGCTTTCTTTGTTTATTTTCATCCTTAGGTATTATATTTGTCTTTATTTTAATTTCGCCCTCCGTCTTAATCATTTGTTTGTCTTTAATTGACGTAGGATAGTAGCCATTACTTTTTTTGTTAATGAAATTTTTGTTGTTAATTTAATTTCGCCCTCCGTCTTAATCACTTTTTTGTCTTTAATTGACGTAGGATAGTAGCCGTTATTCTTTTTGATAATGAAATTTTTGTTGTTAATTTAATTTCGCCTTCCGTCTTAATTATTTGTTTGTCTTTAATTGACGTAGGATAGTAGCCATTATTGTTTTTGATAATGAAATTTTGGTTGTTGTTAATATAATTTCGCCCTGCGTCTTAATCATTTGATAATAAATTTTTTGTTGTTGTTAGTAGCTAGTTATTACATGTGTTTTGTATGTCCAAATTATTACATGTGTTGATATTGACTTAGTACCCGTTCAAGAATTACTCGTTAGGAGTAATTTTTGAATAGTCCCCGTATTGGGACTGTCTTTCTACGTTTCAAGTCACTTAGGTAGTAAACACATAACTTGTAATTTATTAATGAGGAAAGAGTTCGGTTACAGTTCCTTTAATGTTTTCTGAATGCATATGTTGAGTAAATATTTATTCAACGTTGTGTATTTAGAAAATAAAGGGAAATTGCTGCCGAATTTTTTCCTCATTAATAAATTACAAGTGGTGTTTGCTAGTGACTTGAAACGTAGATTGATGGGTTTAGGTTGGAGTGATAAGGACCCAATTGAAGAAATTTAATTTTACTTGTTGATGAGAATAAATGTTTAATTTACTATGTGTGATTATTGATTATCATTGTTGTTAATTTCTGATAATTTATTTATATAACATATATATATTTAAATGTAGATACATAATAACATGAAAAGATTAGAACGACGGTGGATGTATGAAAGATTAGACGAAAAAAAGAAACCCAAGCTGATATTTGCAAATGGGGTGAAAGAGTTTATTGAATTCGCGGAACAATATAGTGAGTTTAAGGATTTAGGCGGTGAAATGAGGTGTCCATGTAAGAAATGCGATAACTTAGCTTTTAAATCGAAAAGGTAGGTTCAAACTCATCTATGGTCGAATGGTTTTACTGATAATTATTATGTATGGAATTATCACGGTGAGAAACTGGCTACCGAAGAGAGTTCAAGTAGTATCGTAGTTAGTGAGAATCCTTACCGGGAGTTGGTTGAAGATGCATTACGTGATAATGTTGAGCAAATAATGGAGGCTCGACTTAATCCCGACGACCTTAGCGATGAAGAAGTTCGTTATCCCCCACATCCCCAAGTTTCAGCCTTTTATAGAATGTTAAATAAAGCCGAACAACCAGTGTATGAGGGAAGTAGTATGAGTTTGTTGCAAGCGGCTGCTAGGTTGGTAGCACTCAAATGTGAGAACAACTTATCTCTTAGATGCGCCAATGGTTTTATGTCGTTAATTAGTGACATTATTCCAAAAAATAATCAAATGGCGCGCAATTTCCAAGAGATTAAGAATTTGCTTAAGGGACTCCAACTACCCCATGTGAAAATCGATGCATGTCCTACCGGTTGCATGCTTTTTTGGGAAGAAAATGCCGATCTTGAGGAATGTACCAAATGTCATGCCTCTCGGTATAAAGGTAAAAAGAATTTAAGTGGCCGGAAGCGAATACCTTGTAAACCACTTACTTATTTCCCGCTTGCGCCAAGGTTACAACGACTATTTGCAACCAAACACATAGCAGGTGAGATGAGTTGGCACCATAAAAACTCTCGAGTAAGAGAAAGAGGGACAATGGCACACCCAAGTTGTGACAACCCTCGCGAATGCGGAAATATAAAACATACAAGCATATGAATTATATAGCGGAAAATACGGTATTTTAAAAACCTTTATACATGCAAGATAAAAAAATACGAGGAGTGTCAAAATATTACAAACTAAATAAAAATACCACAAGAGACGTAGTCTCTAGAAGTGTTAACAAAAGACAAAGTAATTAGCAACTAGCTAAACAACGTCTAGAGGTGTTTCATCTAGGGACAACGTCCGCTAGCTCACACCCGAACCCAAAATAGCATAAGCAAAAAGCCATCCATGCAAGCAACCTGTTCATTCATGAAAAACATGAACGCCACAATCAGTGGGGAGTAACTCCGGGTTCTCCCAGCCATATAACATTAAACGTACATAGAAGGAAATACAAAAGTAAAATCATGCATATATAGATATACATGTGAGATACGATAAGAATAGATAGGCAATTCGAGATATAATGATAAGAGCATATGAAGTACAAGTTCGAATCCATCATGTTATACAAAGACTCGGGGAAGACACTCTTAGGCAACCGAATACGCTCACTAGGGCTTGCATCTCACTGTTAGCGGTATAAGATTGATAAGATTGAGACTCGACAGACAAACCAAGTCAAGTCATGCGATGATTACAATAAATCCAACATATTATCATCCATTCACGAACCAAGACATTGACGGTGTCCAATCATGCAATGACCATGAACAATATCATGAAATCACGCATTCAAGAACGACACAAGACGAAAACTCTCACGGTAAATGAAACGCACTAGCATCGTGTACATGGCAAGTATGATTAAAAGGCATCCACGGGATCATATTTCCCTGAACTCATACGCGATGCTTACATTTCGCCTATGTAGACTAATTTCCTCTTGGTAGGAACGATAATTAAACGGCTCCTAATCTAAACCTGGCCAGATTCTCGGAATCACATTTTCCGATTCGATATGCGATCACGTTTCGCACCCAAGACTCGGTCTTACAATATATATGCCGAGTACCCACATTCTCGGTAGATCAATTCACGAAAGAGGCGGAAAACGAGCTCAAGCCTCTTAACAAGCGGTACGCTACATGCAAATAACACCACCTCGCAAGTACACAACATTTGACGGTCGGGTCGATCAACGCATAGCGTTCAACTCCCAACAACGTCGTCGTATGCCCACTACACATGCATTTAAGCAGTAGGATACCTCTCCGTTCCGACATTCCAGCCTTAGCAACGGAAAGGTAGCCAAGGAAATGAGAGTACAAAGCACAAGACAAAATAGTGCTCAAACCGTAACATTTGTTAAAATGACTCAAAGTGGAAACATACCAAAAACCGTCACAAAACATGTGATACACGCGAATGAAACATCATATATTCAAAACATTAATATTATAAGTCGTTACGTAAAATTATACGATAAACGAATAATTGGAATTATCATTAATGAAAACCGTAAACAAAATCACAAACAAAGTCCAGCAGGAGCCAGCCGGTTAGGCTGATCGGCTGCCGGTCCACCGGCTCAGGCCACAAGTCAATACGAAAACCAACTTGAAAATGCAGTGTGTCCCAGCCGGTCAGGTCGACCGGCTGGGATCATAAGGTCAATTTGAAAAAACAAAGGAAGAAGAGGGTGTCTCAGCCGGTGGTCTGACCGGCTACCGGTCGACCGGCTGAGCCCAACTTCATATTTCAAAATCACGTAAAAATCCAATAATATACAGCCACTGCCCAAGTCGGTGGTCTGACCGGCTGCCGATCGACCGGCTGAGGTCAGCAGTACCCGAAAATGCCTTGTTTCATCAAAGTCGACTTTTGATAATTATCGACTATCATTCTAATTCATCAATACTCATGTAAATACTCAATAAACAACATCCATTAACAATAATACAAGTCATAAGCTTACTAACTATAATCTAAACACGGTTTCTATCCTAGAAATCACATAAAACACGTAAATGATATCGAGTAACCCTTCACCGTTACCTTTTCGCGTCTTTAATCGATTTCTAAACCTTCCTAGTCTCCACCTACATACAATTAGATAATAAAAGATGAATATCATTCACCTTGAGAAAGAAGGATAATTTAAAAAGCGAGAAAGACGGTAATTTTATTACCAATACGGATAGAGGAAGGTAAGAGGAGAAGAATGAGACGAACTTACGTGAATTCTATCAAAGAACGAAGGAGCTATGATGATTCAAAGATCGAAAATCAAGAGGGAGGCAAGGTTTTTGGTGTTTATGGTGAGGAAGAAGAAGGAAATGAATTGTGAGGAAATGAATTAGGTTTAGGGTTTGAGGGAGTATAAGTAAAGTGAGTCGGAAAAGTCAACGAAAGTCAAAGGCGGCTCAAAAGTCGAGAAAAGTCAAAGACGACTTAAAAGTCAAGAAAAGTCAAAGACGACTTAAAAGTCAAGAAAAGTCAAACTCGCCATAAGACGGGATTCTCATGGAATATCGCGGAAATTCCAAATACGAACTCGGAAATTGTAAATTCGACTCGAAAAATTAAATTTACGATCAAAACTAAAATTCGCTGAAAAGTAACCGTAAGATATTTTCACTATAAAAAAATAGGGTACATTTGTGGGTGTTACAATCACCCCACCTTTTAAAAAGTTTCGTCCTCGAAACTTGAGAGTAGAAAACAAAAGTATCAAGGACAAGAATCGGTTTTCAAAATTAATACGAAAACTTTTATAAGGGAAAAATTTATGAAACGAGGTTCTTCTCGCAAACGGTTTTTTAAGGAAATTTTTTTAATAAGTGTTGAAACTTTACCTTACGGATCTCAAGCATGCTAGTTCGGCGAACGAGAACTCTAATGATCAAAAAAAGCAAAAGCGAAATAGTGCAAATCAATTCGAAAACAACGTTAGTAAGTGCAGGACTAGTTATCAGACGCGTCTCTAATAACAAGTGCAAACATCCAACCAAACGCAAAATCCAAATATAAAAGCGAAAGAAACTATTTTCTCCAAAAAAGGGTACACAAACCATCTTTAGACTTCTTTGAAACGTTAAATTAGAAATATAATATGGAAATTTGAAAGTTTTATCAAAGATAAAATCAAATAACAAGACATTACACGTACATAGAGCGACTCAAACTTAAAGTTCACAAAT
>JAIUZE010066540.1:0-75887 GCA_022085475.1 Heliosperma pusillum | reverse complement strand
GTGAATCCTAGTCTACTATTTCCATTTTTACTTCTGTCCAACAGATTTTTTATTTTTGCTGCTTTGGGTATGTAGTGAGGTTCTGTTCAAAAGTCAAAGTAGCACATTGACAAGGAGCGAATTGAAGACTGTCATTGAAGGTGATCGAGTATCATCTCATGTCATACATGTTTGGTGTGAGATCCTGAACAATAACGAGAGATTGAGATCACGTGATTCTTCTTGTCGTTTATTTGTGTCATTTCCGAAAGACATTGTTAGTACTATCTATCTATTATATCCAAGTCTTATTTATATGTTGTGCACTTACAATTGATACTAAGATATATTCCTTTTTTTTTCTTCTAGAACCTAGACAATGTTGATGTTGCTGGAGCGTCATTAGTAAGTATTTTGTCTGTTCCCATTTCAATTTCAACCTCAGTTCATTTCTGTCCATTCTTATTTAGTGTATTTTTATGTCTTTTTCAGATTTTCACTCCAATCACCGTTTGCTCATGCCCACCATTTTTGTTTTGTTTCAACTTGGGAAATAGCAAATTGCAAATCATTCATCCTATGAAGGACACGGCTGTTACATATGCTGATTACATACAACCTACGGTACATTTGTTTTTCTTTTGCTTTTGGGCATTTATGTTGTGTGGGTTCTTCAAAATCCGTCCGGGTGGGGGTGGGTTGGAAGTTAGAGTAGATTAGCTTAAAGGGGCCCTTGCTAGCTTAGTGGCGAATTAGATCGGTGTATAATGACTTTGACCCGGACTCGTTCATGGGAGGGCCAGGTTAGGCCGGTTGACAATGGAATTGAATTTTTGTCGTATATGTAAAACTAGGAATTGTTAACATTGGACTCGTTCATGGGAGGGCCTAACTTTGTGAATCTAACCGCTAAGTTATGTGAATCTTGCACTTCTGAAATGTTAACCTTGGACTTAACTTTGTGAAACTACATAAAATAAGGTGTTAAACTGAAATACAATGAAAAAAAATGGAACAAAAAACTAAGCTCTCTTTTGTTCATACAGAAAGACTTGCTCATCAGCCTTCTAGAACCAAAGTTGCCAGTTGTGACATCTGTTTCTTGGATGATGCCTGAGGTATTTATCCCTAAGTCAAGTTTGAATTGTGATCAAATTGACAATGGACTCCACTTGTTGCGCATATTAGAGACTTTCAAAGGCTCCAAAAATGGTTATTCAATAGGCTTAATGAATGTAAGATTACCTTTTCAACATCCACTTTTTATTTATACATTGATAAAATAGATTACATGCATTTGAAACACTTTAAAATTATCTGATTTTTCATTTTTAGGAAATTCAACTCACACGTTATGCATTGAGGGTGTGCCATCGCATTATAACATGCAATGAAAACATATTACGAAAAAAAGTTCAACAAGATGCGGAAAAATGGAGTTCTGTACCTCGGTAACAACCTTCTTCATACTCAATTTTTAAACACCTACATACATTAGTGTTTTAGCTGAATAAAAGCTCTACAATAATGATATTTTCTCATTATGACAGTGGACATCAACTACTACCTTACACTGACAATGAATTGGTGAAGTTTGTTTGGCAAAGGAGAGCAAAGAAAGACTTAGAGTAAGCAACTCTTACTGAGTTCTCATATTTACTTAAATTTTGTTTTTTGAATTCGTTTCCATTGTGATATATATATATATATATATATATATACTAATTGCATTTTTATAAATATGTAAGTGTGGCTATGGTGTCGACGGAGTGGATGGAAGTTACCAGAATAGCTTTGCAGTCGTTTAGACCACGTGCCTTTCTTATGGATCAGGTAAGTAGCATCTTAAGTTCCTTTTTGAAGTTCATTTCCATGCTCATGTTTCACTATCTTTGAACATGTTTTATTTTTTTCACGTATCGTTTTTCCTAACAAATTTTATTTTGTAGGTCATTGATATGTTTGGAATTAAGTCGACGGTGGGTAGAACAGATCTCCTCTACTTGCCAACAACAGTATATGTCAGTTTTATCATTTTTTTTGAAGCTTTTATTCAATACTTATCAACAACAGATCTCCTATGTTATGGTTGATAAACTTTAATAACTTGTGTTTTGTCTGAAGCAGACAGTTGATCTGGAGAAAAAACCTTCTATTTGGGGTAATTATATGAAGTGCACTTACATACCTGTTGATGGTAGATCTATTGAAAAGGTCAAGAACCTCTTTTACCTAATAATTGTTTGTGCTTATTAAAACTTTTTAGTGTTGTTATTGTTGCTTATTCTTCTTTTCCTGATACTACCTCAGGTTTTTATCCCTATCATAAAAGACAAGCATTGGTGGTCGTGTGTCTGTGATTTGAAACGAAAGAAATGTTACATACTTGACTCGTGCACGTCTTTACTTAGTGACCCTGAGAACGAGTACACGATGGACATTGTACGATTTCTTTTCCAACATAATGTTTTTAGTGTTTGAGATGTATAAATCAAAATTTTCAAATCTTGATTTTCCTTTTCACTTTCAGTTGTACAATGTTGCGGGTGTTCTGGGCAATACACCGTCATATGAGCATTTGAAGTACATCCACATGATGAACTTTGATAATGTTTGTGTCACTCAACAAAAAACAATGTAAGCGTTTATCTTCCTTACTAATGTTTTACAGTTAGTTCAAGAAACTAAGAATCGTGTATTTGAATGTTAAACACTACTAATTCATAATTAATATCTTTGTGTATAGCTATGATTGTGGAGTGTTCGTGCTGAAGTTTTTGAGTGCGGTGGACAATGAGATTTTATGGAAGGACACTAAATACTTTGAGGTAAGAATTTTCTATCTACTAGATCAATTTCTCAAAATTCTTGCTACCAAGTCATATTTTCTATGTGGTAGCTGAGTGTCTTTTACTCCGAATGTGAAGCTTGAAAAACAAGAAACAATAGCTTTCTTGGGGTTTGTTCTAGGAGCTATTGGTCTTTTTTTATGCTGCTAAGATACAAGGTCTAATATATGTTATTATCGATCTTTGCAGAACCTGCCTCAATATCGAAAGTCCACAATGTTAGATCTTCTTAAATGGGAGAAAAATAGTATGAAGGTATAATTTATTGTCTTAAAACTGATGTCATTTTCTTCTATATATAACTTTGGTGTAAATTTTTTAACTAATCCTATACGATTGCTTGTTTTTGTTGGTATAGGTTTTCTCCTAAAGTTTTTGTTTTGTGTTGGTGGGAGCAAGGGATAAATACGGTGGGATCAAGGGATGAAGACAATACAGACGGTGTAAATCCATAATTTAGAAGACATGCGTTTCCATAATTTAGCAAGGGATAAATATTTTTGTTTAGTAGACAAGCAGCTCAACTTGCACTTTTGTGAATCTAGGGCCTCAATTTGTGAATCTCACACTTTTGAATTGTGAATCTATGAACTTAGTGTTTAAAAATAGGATTTGACTTTGTAAAACTTGGTCTTATAGTTTAAGAATCTACAGCTAATCTATGTGATGAATCTTATGGCTAATCCTAGTTTGTTAAAGTATGGCAGACGTTTGTGAAACTAGGATCTCAATTTGTGAATCAATAGAAATTTACATATTGTATTCACAAAATATGAAATAGCAACCTTTAAACTAAAATGATTTCACCCACTGACGTCTCGCTTTCGGTTTCACAAAATCAGACATGTTTCATAAAATCAAACGATTTCATAAATTGATGTCTACCTTTCTTACAAAATCATCAAATACTACAAAATCATAAAATGCTAACCAAAAACATATTACCAAATGCTTGAGTTGAAAACCAAAATAAATCAAACAAAAGGAACCGGTAGTTAAAGCTTGTGTTTATTCAATCCTCATCATCCTGGGAATACATCACTCTCTATTCCGCTTCTTCACTCTCTATTCCGCTTCTTCCTCTTCTTCCTCTTCTGATGTATGCACCTGTGTAAAGGAACAAACCTTTAATTAGAAACTCCTTTGAAAAAATATTGTCTAGGAATCACAACGACGGTAACAAATATTTGAAATTATAAGAGATAAAAAATTTAAAGAATAATTACTTGGTTTTCGAGAGGATGCTCTGCAAAATCATTTGGACAATTTCTTTTGTCATGACGTGCCATACGTTTACAGTTAGCACATAGCCTTTTCGGTTTTTCCGCCTTCTTAATTGCCTTATTTTTGTTACTCACCATCCTTTTACCGCTACCTTTGTTTTTACACATCTTAGGGGGTAAGACCTTCACTTCTTTGGGAGCCTTGACATTGAGAAGGACTTCCAAATGTTGTTCTTTGGTCATAGGCTCCGATTTTGGCTCAAGTTTCTCTCGGAATTCTTTAAGTAAATTTGCAAATTCACTCATATCCGATTCTTCTTTTCTTTTGAGGATACCTACAGTTGCGTAAATCTCAGACCACACACCAGACATTCCAATTTTCCTACTATCATTAGCATTGTAGTTGTGAAGAAGATTTCCATTAGAATCATAAATTGGGTTTCTCAGTGCCTTCTTACTCCACCTACGCAAAATGTATTTCTCAGGTATTTCCTTAAATTTCCCAGAGCAAATCCAAATGATGTGATTGCATAAAATACCCTTCCTTTCAAAGAGTTTACATGTACAACTTACATCCATCGTCCTCCTATTGTACTCAACTCCATATGTCTTTTTCTTATTTGCGTCTTCAACCATTGAAACTTCAAAATGAGTTTCTGGATCTGGTGGGGTGTATCCAACCACACTACACGCGTTTACCGCACACTTCACTTCCTCTTGGAATTCATAGAAAATTTCGTGTGTATACGCCTTCACTGCATGAGCCTCCCAGTTTAACCCGAAAAGAGTTTCGGGTATTGAGTTGCTACTATCCGCTTCAAGCTTATTTAGAGTGTGTCTTTGTTGGTCTATTGCACTCTCATACCTCATCCAAAATTCTACAAGAGTCCCATACTTATTTTCAAATCTCTTGAAAAAACTATTTCCACTTTCCGATCTTTGTGTGGTTTTCAAAATACCACCCATCAAAACATTCCTAAAATAAGCGGGTATCCACTGCTCCCTTATATCAAACTTCCCGCTCAACCAAGTATTTCCTTCTAATGAGAACTCACTGATTACCTTAGCCCACTTTCCTTCGAATTCCTCAGGCTCCATATCGTTGTCCCAGATGACATTGTTAAAACGGGTTAGAAAATCAGTGTCTTTGCAAATTGAGCTCCCAACTTTGTCGGTTACTTTTTTCATGATGTGCCACATACAAAACCTATGTCTTGCTTTTTTAAACACATCTGCAAGTGTAACAAAAAAACTAGTTATTTAAAGCAAGTTTGTGAAACTTGGCTTGTTGTGTTGTGAATCTAGGTCTGTAAGTTTGAAATTTTTTCCTTCTTAAAGTAGGACATCTGTTTGTGAATCCTACAGCTAAGGTTTGTGAACCTTGACTTTTTAAGATGTGAATCTTCGACCCAACTTTGTGAAACTACTTGAAAATTAGGAATTTTATTTGTTAAAGTAGGGCATCAGTTTGTGAATCCTACAGCTAAGGTTTGTGATTCTGGGATCTTAGTTTGTGAAACTCCTATAAAAACTCATGAAAACGATTTCAAACATTTAAGTTGATATACAAACACACCTGGAACTGCATTAATTAATGATAGGTCTTGGTCGGTGATTATGTAGTTTGGTTCATTGCCACCCATTGATTTCAAAAATTGCTGAAAAACCCAAACGAAAGAATCATCGTCTTCATGAGATAAAAGGGCAGCTCCAAAGGTTATGGACTTTTTATGATTGTCGATGCCAGTGAAAGGCGTGAATTTCATTCCATATTTGTTAGTGCCATAAGTCGGATCAAATGAAATTGCATCGCCAAAAATAGAGTAACATCTCATCGATTCAGCATCCGTCCAAAAAATCCTTGACAAACAATTATCTGAATCAGTTTCATACGCAAATTGGAGCCCTTTCGTTTCACGGAGGGTTTCGAAACGTGACAAGAACATTTCTGCATCCTTATCCTTTATAAAACACTTCACATCTCGTTGGAAATTCTTGAATTGCGAAAGTGAACCTCCCACATTCTCGTATCCCCCTGCTTGCTCCTTGCATAACTGATATGTTTTACTAGCCCCAACATTCGCCTTCGAATTGTTGATTATAGTTTGCTTATGATACTCAGACAGATTTTCGGCAAGTTTCTGAAATTCCCTATCTTTAACCGAAATCAATTCGTGATTGTGAGCCTCATGGAATTGTTCAACCTTGTACGCCTTTCCATCGACTACGAATTTGATCATTGCTTTACAACCCCACCTTTTAATTTTTGTTATTCTGGTAAATTTTTGCCTACTAGAACACTCAGTTTCATCTCCACCTCCGCTTGATTTTGCACTGGATTTTGCACCACTTGTAGCATCAGATTTTTCACCGATTATACCGATTATAGGGCGTCTCTTCCTCTTATTAAAACCTTCACGATGACAAAGAAGGACTTTTGTTCGAATCTCACCATCTCGGGATCTCTTAGTTGAAGACTTTCTTGATTCAAACCCAGAAGCAAGAGCATAAATTTCATAGAACTTCATCGCTTTTTTTATGCTCACAAATCTTTTGCCGATCACAGGTGTAAACTTCTCTTCAACCCTACTTATCCATTCCTCACTGCCACCCGGTGTGTAACATAAAATAGGAGACATAGTGAATACTGTAGGGGTTGTTAAGACATTAGAACCCTCACCACCCTCACCACCCTCACCAGAACCAACATTAGAACCCTCACCACCCTCACCATAACCAACATTAGAACCAGAAGCCTCACCAGAACCCACACGAGCATTAACAGAAACATTATCCTCTCTGTTGGAGTTCGCATTGGAATCAACACCTAAGAAAAAAAAATCATCAAATCAAGTTTCATATTCAAGAATCATATCTTATTTTGTGAATCCTAGTGCCTAATTTGTGAATCTAATATCTTATTTTGTGAAACTTGATCATAAAATTGATCATAAATTGTTCCAATCACTTTCATGAGTATTCATAGGAGTTTCACAAACTAAGATCCCACATTCACAAACCTTAGGCGTAGGATTCACAAAAAGATGCCCTACTTAAAGAAGGAAAATTCCTAATTTTCAAGTAGTTTCACAAACTTAGGTCGAAGTTTCATAACATAAAAAGTCAAGGTTCACAAAACTTAACTTTAATTAAATACTCAACATGACGGAACGATTATTATAAGTTTCGCAAAATCATGTCTTATTTTGTGAATCCTAGTGGCTATTTTGTGAATCTTATATCTTATTTTGTGAAACTTGATCATAAATTGTTCAAATCGCTTTCATGAGTTTTCATAGGAGTTTCACAAACTAAGATATCACATTCACAAACCTTGGCTGTTGGATTCACAAACTGATGCCCTACTTTAACAAATAAAATTCCTAATTTTCAAGTAGTTTCACAAACTTGGGTCGAAGATTCACAACACAAAAAGTCAAGGTTCACAAACCTTAGCTGTAATTAAATACTCAACATGACGGAACGATTATTATAAGGTTCGCAAAATCATGTCTTATTTTGTGAATCCTAGTGGCTATTTTGTGAATCTTATATCTTATTTTGTGAAACTTGATCATAAATTGTTCAAATCGTTTTCATACGAGTTTTCATAGGAGTTTCACAAACTAAGATCTCAGATTCACAAACCTTAGGTGTAGGATTCACAAACTGTTGCCCTCCTTTAACAAATAAAATTCCTAATTTTCAAGTAGTTTCACAAACTTGGGTCGAAGATTCACAACACAAAAAGTCAAGGTTCACAAACCTTAGCTGTAATTAAATACTCAACATGACGGAACGATTATTATAAGTATCGCACAATCATGTCTTATTTTGTGAACCCTAGTGGCTATTTTGTGAATCTTATATCTTATTTTGTGAAACTTGATCATAAATTGTTCAAATCGTTTTCATACGAGTTTTCATAGGAGTTTCACAAACTAAGATCCCAGAATCACAAACCTTAGCTGTAGGATTCACAAACTGATGCCCTACTTTAAGAAGGAAAATTTTTCACAAACAGACATAGAAAGTATTATATAATGAACACAAAATCAAGTCTTTATTGCACAGCAACCATTAACACCAACACCAAGTCTTAAATTCACAAAATCGAAATAAAAGCGGCAAAAAAGCGATATACCAGTTTCAATAGAACTATTATTTGTAGTATCTACAATCTCCATAACAATCAGAGCTGCAAAACGTCAAAATCAACGACGAGGTTAACAAAAAAAAGTTAAATTTTGATGAAAATAATCAACGACTTTATGAATATGTTAAATTTTGATGAAATTATGAAATTACCTGAAAATTAATTGAAATTTTCTTCTGAATTTCGTAGAATCGACGCCCAATTTCGATAATATCGACGTTGTTGTGTGTTGTTTCGATAATATCGACGCCCAATTTCGTAGAATCGCAGCAATTTCGTTGAAATTTTTTGAAATTAAGAATGTTGAATGTTGATGAAAGAAGAAGCAGAGAGAAGTTTGTGAATGTTGATGAAATTTCGTTGTTGTGTGTTCTTACGAGTCAGCCCTAATTATTGTCAGCCCTAATTATTGTCAGCCCAACACGGCTTGAGTCAGCCCAACACGGCTTGAGTCAGCCCAACAAAATAGTATCCAGTGAGAAGTTTGGTGAGGCAGGCTGCCTCGCCATAATTTGCTGCCTCACCGGAGTCAGACTCTATATATATATATATATATATACACACTTAAATTTATTCTGTCTCATTGTGCCAATTGCAAAATCTTGGGATTAGAGATTGTGATCCACCTCTTATGTTGCCTTATTTCCCAAATTTGTTTTGTAGGGTAGTGGCTTTAGGTGAAAGGTTAAGGCAAGCAAAAACATACGGAAAAGTCCTATTAAATTTGCACATAATTAGGCAAACATAAAGGGTATCAAGATGCTATTATTTTTGGACTGACATATAAGAAGGCACATGAAAGTTGGATGTATGTTAGTGCTATTCCAATTTAGCCAACCTAGACTTAGTCCTCAACATATTAGTAATTAGTGGGAGCTTTATGTATCTAAGATTAGAAATTAAAGGTGTAACATACACTATGCTACAAAGTAATTCTCATTTCAACCACCAAAAAAAAACTTAGTGGAGCCATTTCCATGAATAAATTCCCTTTTCTTTTTACTTCTATTGCATCTTATACTTGGGAAGTTTCTCCCTTCGTCTCAGTCATTTATTTACCTTTACTTTTGACATAACTATTAAGAAAATGATATTACTTGGTGGATAACATGTGAACAATATACTCTAATTGGGTGATCAAATTACCCATAGATTACCTTCCTAATATAGAATAGTAAACAAATGAATGAGACATCATAAAATAGAAATGATAGACAAATGACCGGAACGGGGGTAGTATTTGATTTCAGGATCAAGGGGATTTTTAAACTATACTCAAAGAGAAAACGACAAATTAACTACTCATATACATTATTTAGACAGGAGCTCGAACAAATTTTTAACTTTTAACGATTTTACTTTTAGCAAATTTAGGATTCTTGTAGGGTTCTATGACTCATATTCTACTTTTTATTATTCCGTCTCTATCCCATACTTAGAAGTTGTAAATACTATTTTTTTTAAAACTCGATTATCTATATTTTATCACATCTTTAATTTATCAGCCACATTATCTTCAAAATGTCTTACTTTAGATTTTATATATGCATGGAAAAGATCTATATATAATTTTTTATTTTCAAATCCAAATCAACTTTTCTTAGGTTAACTACTATAATTAACCATATGTTGTTGATTTGTTTAATGGATTAATTAAGAAGTGCACAATTTTGCTCATGTAGATCATGTCGTACCAGGGTACTACTACAAACACTTTGACTCAAAGAACTAGAGGTAGTTAAAGTTGTAAGAGCTCTTCTAATCCAACTACAAGGTTAATAGTTCAATTTTTACCCGCGATATATATATATATACTACGCTCATTTAAAAAAAAAACACTTTGAATCATTCTTAGTAACAAATTAATTCATTACGGCGAAGTTCTTAATCATAACTAATATATAAGACACTAACAATAACTCTTTATTAGCTTCTTAATCACCAAAAAAAAATACAATACCTAATAATATAAACTCTAACCTCAAAAACATATTATTCTAAACTAGCTAATTAATAAATTAAACACCCAACATAATAAAATTCAATTAATTTCCATGATTTGATTATCATCTCTATGTTGTTGAAGTTGAACCCACTTAGAGAATGCCTTCAAAGTGTTCATATCAGCTCTATAATGTTTTTGTGTAAACTCAAGTAACATAGGCCACGTAAAATCCGGATATACCCTTTGATTTTCTTCGTCCACGAGTTCACTTGGTGGTTTTACCACTTTACCCTTGCTCGGACATAGGAAAAATGCTAATGATTTTCTTGGCTTTTCATTATTTGTCACGGCTCTATGTAAGCAACTCTTGTATCTATCGTTCGATAAAGCCTACATGATATGTAATGTATACACAAGATTAGTACGAGTACTCCATACTAGAAATATTGCATGTACAACATCATGACTAATTTAGTTTTATTTTAAAAAATTAATATTGAAAATTTAGTAGGAAAGTCTAATATTTTTTCTTAAAAATGCTCAAATTTTTTTTAAATCTGGTTTAGGAAAGTCGTTTTTAACTCCTTACCAGGAAAGGGACTCAATCAAATGTTTATGTTTAGATATATAAGCAGCTTATGCTTATTTATATTTTTGTTTTAAGATATGTGATTATTTACTCGATCGTACTTACTTACCAACATGTGGATGTAACTTTTTTTTAATTTGAGATACATTTTTAATTTTCAGCCTCAGTAGATCTTAAGGATACAAAGGTATTACGAGCCTATACAACAGATCTTGTTCAAGTAAGGTCGTAATTTGAGATAGACTTTTAACGTATATTTAAACAGAAATTTGGTAGTATAGACAAGTCTAAAAATGCATGCAAGGTACTTTTCAAAATAATGCAAAAAACCAAGTATAAAAAAAGGGTTGTACGTGTATGTACATGCATGGTACACATACCGTGAAGGTGTCACCAATGTTGACGACAAAGGCATTAAAATTAGGAGAAATGGGACGCCATTTATCCTCGACAAATACTTGAAGACCACCAACTTGATCTTGATGAAGTATGGTTAAGGAAGTCGGGTCACAATGAGGTCCGGTTCCTAGGGTTAGGTCTGGTCTTTGACATGGTGGATAGTAATTAAGTCGCATCACCGACTCATTTCCTTGAAAAAATTCTTTAAAATGTTGTCTCCCAACTCCTAGACTTAACCCAAGTAGCTCCATAATGCTTAGTGATAGTTGGCTCATTGCTTCACAATATTCTTGGTACACTTTTCTGTAAAAAAATATCACACGTGACATTATTAGTCTCATGATACTATATATTATATTGTACAATTTTTTTGTCTTATGCTCCCATATGGTTTGGAAAGTTATAATACCCTATATCATTTGTCCATATATATATAATGAAACTCGAATCGCATCAGAGACTGTTGGATTATAAGTTGAGTTTTTAGTATTTTTTTTTTGTTTTTGGGTTTTTCTTTTATACTAACGCGTTTATACCTTTTATTTTAATAGATTTGTTCTACATAACGGTTTTACAAGAGACCAGTTGATAAATAAGCAGGTGTGTCCCACTAGGGGAATTCTTGTAAAGTCAAAGCTCTAAGTGATGTCTACTTTATAAGGAGCACTACTTTCTTGTACTATACTACTAAAATGCTTACCCCAAATGATCAAAATTGTGACCCAAAGTGTTGGTAAAGTATTCTTGGACAGTTTTTTTTGGAGAAGATGAACTCTCATGAGTGGATGATTGGAAAGAAAGAGTCTCCTTCCATGGAAGATTACAAGAAAATCTACCAGTGAAACTACTAGCATAACCACAATGCTCCCCTAATTTCCTTTGAGCCTTTTGCTTTTGAGCCAAGGGTTGCTCAAAGAACTCATCCATCATTTTATGAGCATTTTTCACTAAATTATCACTAACACCATGATTAACAACAAGAAAAAATCCATGTTCAAGGCAAGCCTCCCTAACAAGCTTAGACGCCTCCAGAGTTGCTTCAGGGTTACCTGACAGGAAACCCTGAAGATCGAGGAGGGGTACAGGTAAATCTTCGAGAAAAAAATTGGTGGATGGTTGGTCATTGTCGGGCCATATAAACTCTTGTGGAACTTTAGATTGAGTACTAAGAAAAGATGCATCAAAGACAAAAGGCTTGTTTTGATCATCTATTGAGGCCAATTGGTTAGGTTTTGGCAACATAGTAGGAATGTTTCTCATGCAATCAATGGCCATATTGCATTAAGTTTTATATTAAGTAAAGATTATTATGCTTAAGAACAATGTGAATAAAGAGAAAGAGTTAAAGGAAAAGCAAAAGTGTTTTGTGTTGGTGTTTGAAGGAGGATTGAAATGAAGAGTAATGTTGGAGGGGTCTTTATACTAAACAAATGTTGTGTAAATTATAATAAAGGGCTTCATAATTTGAGTAATTGCAATTTGCAATTGAATACGACATATAACATGGACAAAGTAGGGTAATAGCTCAAGTTTTTTTTTTTGTCGTGTATGGAGATTGCCAGGGCAGCGTTTCCCAATAGAATTTGGCGTCTCTTTGAGAAAGAAATAAAGATAATAGAAACTAATGTTGCCACTCTTAAATTTCTTAATTATTTAACTTATCTTTTTATTTAACTTTATACCGTTTTTCTTTTAACCTATTCGGTGTCAATATATTGAAACATTGCCTTCAACAAAGTTAAATAATCTGTAAAGGATAAATTACATCAAGCTAAACTTGTAAAATTATACTATATATCCCCGATGTTATAAACTTATGGAATCTTTAACATCGTTTTTATACTTCTGGTTTTAATATCGTTACTATATTTTAGGAATAATGCTTATTTTTCTCTATAACATCTCTAATTTTCCTATATCCCATAAACATAATGTTTCAAAAATTAGACCTATGAAATGAAATTTTGTTTGCAAATTGATACAGAGTATTATACAAGGTTTGGTGACCGGCTCCGCCCGAGCTATCTATTTATCTTTTAAATTTTATTTTTTTGAAATAGAATTATGGAATTGCGTTAGATTTGCCTAATTCATACCTTTACCATTTATAATATATTTTTTTATGATACAGATGTAAAATTTATCAAACAAATTATGCTCGTTATCCAAGTGTATAACGGGGGATATGTTATCCAAGCGTTAATTGGTTTAGCTAATAAAATCACATGTTGAAACAATAACGATCGTTAATCAGATTACGAAACATTAAAATTTTTCTACATTCTTTTTTACACAATAAAAGTTAAACGTCCTTGTTCATCATACATTTAGCAAAAAATTCCGACTCCGTAAAACGCACAGACAACATACTAGTAATTAATAAAATTGAACATTTTGGTATCCAAATATACCAACAACTAAAATATGTTAGTGCCTCCGGCAATGCCAAAGAAGAATAGTTGCGTGGCGAAATTAGAATTGATATAATGTGCACTAGCTACTTTGTT
The DNA here is from genome assembly GCA_022085475.1 of Heliosperma pusillum. Classification (NCBI taxonomy): domain Eukaryota; kingdom Viridiplantae; phylum Streptophyta; class Magnoliopsida; order Caryophyllales; family Caryophyllaceae; genus Heliosperma; species Heliosperma pusillum. The sequence goes on along the minus strand of JAIUZE010066540.1, from coordinate 62,240 downwards.
ATTGATTGGGTTTGTAATCCTTGCATTAAAAAGTGATCACAACATCTAAAGCTTTCCATTAGTCGCTAATACGCCAAGTTAGTATTCATTGTCAATTGTCATGGACTACCTTTGTTGGGTCTTCTTTAGTATTTGGTTGTTAAGAAATGGGTGTTTTAGCCGTTTGTAGTTTTGACGTTTATGAGCATGTAGGTTATAGTGCTTTAATAATAGTGTTATTGCTATTAAGGCAATTAAACTTCAACTAATTGATATATACATGCATCCGGATCAATTTATATAATATAAACGGGTTTAGCAACATAGGGTTAGAATACTTATCCGCTCTCATAATTAGGTCCTATTCTTTTTAACTTAATTTCAGCTCTCATTCAGTTCACTTCAACCCATTTTAAGTCAGCACATCTAATTCAGCTTACTTTAATTGAACTCAACTTATTTAAGTTATATTCATCTCATCAAATTAAATTATTCAATTCTGCTCCATTTAGCTCACTTTAGCCCACTTCAGTTAAGTTCAATTCACTGCAACTTAATTCAGTTCAATTCAGCTTCATTCAGCCTAAAATAACAGGGTCTTAGAGAACTCAAGTTCGGCTTAGGTAGTCTTGTGTGAGAGCTTTATCACCTTTGTGGTAACATCCGACTCGAATTTGGCTTAAACCTAATTAACGACATTCAACTAAAAAGTATATTTATATTTATGTATCGGACAATAATCCCTTTCTCTTCTAATACTAAGACAATAATTGTAACCGATGAAATAAAAAACAGCGCAATATAAAATTGCGAATATTTTCTTAGAATATTATATATACTTGTAAAATAATACTCCCTCGATCCCGATCATTCGTTGTCTTTTTATTTTGGCACAAAGACCAAGAAAATAGTGGGAGATCATTTGTGGTTCCATTTAATGGGATGTCAAATGGACAATAATCTTATTGGGTGATCAAATTACTCATTAAAACCTTTCCAAATATAGAAAATATAATAATTGACTAAGACAGCCTAAAAGAAAATAAGACAATAATTGACCGAGACGGAGGGAGTATCAGCATTATTTAGCAAAAGGGCAAAAGTCATGGCCTTATACGAGTAATTCACTTGGGTGTTTACATGGAATATAGTCAACCCAAAAACTCTTTACTCTACTAAATAAGTCAAAACATACATTACTATAATAAGGTAAAGCTAAAAGCTAGGATTAGTGCATAGGTTTGTTCATTGTGATATAAAGATAATGATACGCAAGATTGTGTTGTTTTTTGCTTAAACAAATCGAATGAAGCCAACTTGCCTTTTCTTACAAAAGGGTATGCACCTTTCTTTACTTACCCTCTTTTTTTTTTCTAATTCCCAAAGCAAATACGAAAAGCATTTTGGTGCTGGAGCCGGCAAAAATTATACTAGCATACGACAATCATCTTTATTTGAGTATATAGAATAATACCAAATGACAAAATTAGCCCGACACTTGTTGAATGTAAGGATTTTGAACAGAAAGTAAGTTGTAAATTTGTGGAATAAATAATTAAAACGAAGAAGATAATGAAATTAACAAAGCTATCCATAACTGCACTGAAAATAATTGAAACCCTCAAGAATAAGGTGTTTGGCGGTCTCTTGGAAAACATGAGAATTGAAATATCCCATGAATTACATAATGACTAGTTGTTTGTTTGCTAACTTCTAGGCAAAAAGTAGGCGCTGCGTTTTCGTAAGAGTTTCAAATGTCTACAAATGAGAAATTTTTGAACACCCTACTCGTTCAAAGGTCAAACAAGGTCAAATAAGGGTCAACTGAACAACATTCAACCAAAAACAATTACCCATTAACCACAACTTGTCAATTGGATTAATTATCAAATTAAACCCATGGTTAGACTTAATAGGACCCTAGAAAGAGGAATCACACACTACTTATGTTAATAAAGCCTAAATAAATTTTAAAGACTGAAACTTTAGCATGCAACATTACATGAGATTCATTATTATAACTAAACATGTAAAAAGTGACTAATATTTAATAAGGGGTTTAATTAGACTAAGATCAAAGGCAGATCAAGCATAAAAAACAAAGCTTGGAAACAAGTAAACTAGATATTTAAAACTAGCATGAAAATAAATTAAGAGAAATGAAATTAACAAAACAATATAAGAAATTAAAGAAGGAAATAGAGATTACCAACTAAATAGATGAAGAAAATAAGAAATAGATTAGGTCAAATAAATAAACTTAGAATGAAGATACACAATAGATGAAGATTCAATATAAAAACTCTTAAACTTTCTCTCTCTAAAACTGTGCCTCCCCTTATTCTTCTATTTATACATAACGCCCAAAACGATATCAACAAAAATAAATTAAAAAACTGAACTAAGCCCATTCAGCGACTTGGTCCGACATTTCAATAGTCAATACGCTGGTCGTGCTCGAGATACGCTGGATGGAGGGTGATAAGGCCACAAGGCCAAAATGATGCACCTGACAGCTTGGAATCGCGGAAGGACTGAAGGACTGAAGTAGATGCTCCCGATGAGATTTAAAGCTTATGTACTTGACTTGTTGTGGGTCCAAACTTCATCTGTAACACCTCGGCCCAAATTCTAGGTCGAGAGCTGTCACTCACAGTAGCTAGTGCATTATGTCCTCACTCATGCGCATCCCAGAAACCTTTCGAGGAAGTCACTCATCCTAAGACTACTCTTAGCCAATCGCGCTTAACTTTAAAGTTCTTTTGCATGGATAATTAAAAAAGAAAATGCACTTTGTTGATATGAGTAGTAGTTTCAATCTTTAAGCACTAGGCAGGTTTTAAGCCTATCAATGACCCATGCATGAAGTATTACACATACACTTGAAATTTGAAATTGCCTCGAATTGTGTGAAATACTACAAATTCCAGCAAATACGCGACTGAAGGGCTCCATGCAAATTAATCATTAAACATTATTGCCTGACATGGAAATGCACCAAGATTGGGATTGAGTAAGGGCTTTTGAACTAAGTATGAGGGTGATAACGGAGTTATCAAGATGTGAGAGGAATGTCGGTATTACGGTATACTAGATTCCTAGTATAGATACCGCGCGAAAGCGCGGTTTTTTCAAATAAAAATGTTAAAGACTTTGACTTATAAATGCTCATTTGAAATAAAGCTAAACAATGATATATCGGAAGACTGTTAGTCTCTGACCATACTCACCGTAAATATTTATAATATATAATTAATTAGGAGCAAAATATTGTCCAATAGTAATTATAGATAGTAAAACCACTCAATTAGAAGGTAATTAGTTAAATATTTTATAGTAGTATGTGTGTAGTTCTTGTACAAACACACGTTTATATTTAATAGTAGTTTGTAGCAACTAAATTACGGTAATTTAACTTTATTTTAAATTAAAACTATTGGTAGTGTGTTATATTAAGAGTTGGAAATACAACGAATAAGATTGTATGTTTTGCTAAAACTATTTTGTCAACATTACTCTTTAAAGACAACAATACTATATTATTACATCCACTAAAAGTAGAATCATTAATTGATGATCTTAAGAATACAATCAGATAAGATATAGAGTATATATTATGTAAAAGATACGGCTAGAATAAGTTACTGTGTAACAAACTTATAATGTGTCACCTATACCACTGCTATAGATTATATCTTTTTAGCAAATTAGCAACATTTTATATGATACGTTTAGAAAAAATTATTGTATCACAAACTTATTATGTGGAAGTTATTTATTTGAGTTCAGTTTGTAGATAGAAGTTAAGTGACTTTTTATTCGAAAATAAAATGATGGTATATTATTATATAAATTAAATGAGATATCAACTAATAAGTGATTTATACTGCAACAATCATCATCAGTACAAAATTTTGTGTAAGGTTACCTTACACAAGAAGTTTTCTAAAATCATCTTTATAGTAACCAACTTTTCATTTATTTAGTCAGGATATTGAATTAATATTCGAGACCACTTATTAGTAAATAAAATTGTAAGAAGATGATTTCATCTATTTATGACATATAAATAAAAAATAGGATGGTGAGATCAATTAATGAGAGTGGGGACCACTATGAAAAGGTGAATATTTAGGGGGAAACTTGAGCGGGAAAATCTATAATTTTGTTAATCTTTTAGTATACAGGGGATATCGTAGAGTTGTAAATATTTGGCGACGGGTATTATTTAGGTTTTAGAGTCGTAGGACACGGTTACTTACTATGGTACTATAAATGTATTGTTAATTAAAATTATAAATTTTTTGTCAAACACAACCTTTAAAAATCCGAAAGTCTAAACACCACCTTTAAAAAAAAAATCAAACACAACCATTAGTAAAAAAAATATCAAACATGACATTTTGGCAAGAGTTTGACCACTTGCAATGTGGTGACTTTCAGTTCATGTTTAAGATAGCAAATGAGGCCGGTTTGAGGAGTTCTTGGACTCGTTGGAAAAGTGGGAGTACAAGCTTTAGAGGGGTTGTCAACACGGTGGTCAAAAGTAGTCATATGTGTGATCGAATGGTGTGTAAAATAAGACTAGTCAGAAAGGGTCAATTCACTCCCTCGAGCCACAACTTGCAATCAACAACCACCATAAAAAAACACAACTTCGACCTACGTTGTACTCCCCTGTACCTACGTACCAAATTTCAGATTAAACAAAGCATCATAACCCCATTATTACAATGCCCACGAAAACCCCTTGACCACCCAATGCAACCCAGACTTACATCAACCATCTTTGACCAACCTTACTTTACACACAAATCGACCACACATAAGACCATCTTTTACCACCGTGTTGAAAAACCATGTAAAAGCATGTACCTAGCTTTCCAACAATTCCTAGAACACTTCAAACTGATCTTGTTTTCTATCTCAAATACCAACTGAAAGTTAGCCCCATTGCAATTGGTCAAACTCTTACCAAAATGCCGGGTTTGACAAAAGAATATTATTAAATTTGTACTAGCTCCGTTCAACTTTTAACTTCCCATTTCTCCAATATATATGAGAAGTATTATATTGAAATGGGAAGATATTAGTTAAATGGAGGAAGTATTTAACAAAAAAAATAAATTAAAACAAGTATATGAAATTTCGCTTTTTTAAAAAGTTGTATTTGACAAAAACTCCTCATTATTATAAGTTTATAACCATCAATAATACAAACCGTCTTTATGAATTATCATAAACACCGAGCTAACTGTCTTGCTACAAATGCTACATGTGAAATTATTTGAAGTTCAATTATTTTTTCAGTGGATCACTCTTCACTACATATCGGCCCACCTTGTTTATTTGTAGTATCCTACTTGTACCGGGCTTTGCTCCCTGGGCCTATTTCAAACATTGCTCCTTGGGCCTACCCTTGTTTTTTTTACATGAAAAAGAGGTGAAAAAAAAAGAAAAAACCTAGTTGCTCCTAGAACTTTAGACCCCCACTATTATGCAAAGAAAAATGAGATGCTGTAACCTGTAAGCATGTAACTATACGCAAATTATCATTTGACACGGACATTATTCGTCTTAAATTTAAGACGGACAATACGATAAGTATATGATATCGTATTGTGTCTCGATACCAAAATTTGGTATATGTAACATGTCGAGTTCACTTAACTGATGAGCTTTATATAATATAAGGGACTAAGGGTATGTCCGTATGATCGTATGTGACAAATATCACCCGGTGACGCTCTAATATTATCTAAGAACTATTTACGTAACTAATGATGTTTAATTCAGAAAGTAGATAAAAATATTACAGATATTTGATTCGTGAATGAGATGGACATCACCCAAATGACGGTTGATAAGTGGCATGTTGAATTTATACTATGCTCAATTGCTCATGCAGTCATGCTGGATTGGTGTTGTATCTTTTCTTTATAAAAATATAAATCAAAAAATGAAAAAGAATACAGAAGTTATTGTAGATGCTGCAAATTATACAAGTATTATACTGTATATTGAAAATCACATGCTAAAAGAATTACATAGATTATTATAAAACTGTTTTTGCACAATAATACATGTTATCTTTGAAGTTTAGTTTATTTTGTATCTTACCTATTTCAAAGTTAGGCAAACCACCGGCATGTTGAGTACTTAAAGTAGTGTTTATAAATTACCTACCAACATAGCTATATTTTAATTCAATAGGAATCGAACCCTTGACTTCATGTCAAGGAGGCAGACTCCTAAAGAAAAGTTTTAAAATATAATTAAGTTTTATATAAACAACTTTTGGTAGACCTTCCAAAAAGTTCAATTGGGCCGGGTCAATTCGGGTATGCGAGAATTCAAGCTGGGTCTGATCGAGTTATTTCGGGTCATATAAGTCAATAAGCAAACATTCATGTCGAGTTGAATGAGGTTTGCTCAATGCGGGTTTCAGATCAAATTTGTGTCCTCAATGCGAGTTGGGTTAATCGGGCCTGGTTATTCGGGTCAAGTCACTTTTATCAGGTCTACTTACATTTTTATTTTAATTGAGCTTTTAAACCGTGTTCTTAAACTTGTATAGCTTACATAGTTACATATAACTATTTTATGGATAATTTTTTTTTCTTTTTTACATATTTTGTGCTTTCGAAGAAAGTTATTAAAAATATATAAAATTTTATTTAAATGTTAATTATTTTAGACAAAACATGTTATGCTTTCACTTGAAAACTTTTTAAGTTTAAATTGTGTGTAAATAGCAAGTTACATGATAAGATCCTCTTTTGTATGAGATCTTAAAAGTATATCACAAATTCTCATTTGTGACGGATCGACCCGTCGCAAGTTTGCGACGGGTCAATTCCCTCTCACAAAGTGCAAGTCAGGGTGCAAGTGGGTGGGAAATGGAGCGCCCCACTTGCACTTTGTGAGAGAAAATTGACCCGTCTAAAGCTTGCGACGGGTCGGTCCGTCGCAAGCAAGACTTGCTGAAAGTATATATACTAAACTTGAAAAATAACTTCAAAGGTCCATATAGTAACTTTATCATCTTATAAGTTGCTTTTCAAACTAAGCACAATTACATTTTCTTTATAGGGTAGAAAACTATATTGATCATTTAAGTTATGACCAATCTTTTTCATCTTTTTGAATAAGCGAGTTAAGTTGATGTCATTTAGACCATCTCGAAAGAGTTGTGTAAGAGTCTCCAACATAAGTTATAAAGTTAGTGATTTTGTTGATCTCACGGAAGTAGTGTTTAACTATCAGTACTTCCTCAAATAACTAAAGATTTAACTTCATATGGTAGTTCTGAGGTTTGTCACTTTGCACGAAATACATATTTTTTCGAACTGAAAAACTTTAAGTGGTCATAACTCGTATTTACGAGTTTAGAATATGGGTTTAAATTAAATTAAATTAAATTAAATACCATTCACCTGCTGATAACATGGGTTTAAATTAAAGAAGCTGTTACATAATATTTTTGTGGACTTTCACCAAGAATTTTAATTGACCAATCAATTAGTTATGGAGTTGTGGCCAACAATAACATAACTTTTAGAGACAAGCATGTGGTGGGCAAGAAGTGACTCTATCATACTCATACTCATACTCATCACCATCACTGATTCACTCTACAAGATCTCTTGTTCTCTTCTTGTGCCCTCGTGGCTGTTCCCTTATGTCATTATTTGATACCGTATCTATTTAAGTTTTTTCCAGACACGTAAAAAATAAGCACTCTCTACATGTAACTATAGACTCATTTCAATTATGTACAATTAGTTTTATGTTTTCAACTTCGATCGTGCACCGTGGCGGAGCGTGAAGTTGAATTTACGGGGGAAATATTTTTAGGGAGGGCGAATGATTAATCATATAAAGTATATACTGAAAAAAATTGAAAATTTAACTAAAAATTTCCAAAATTTCTTCCGACGGAGGGTGGGTGGGTGGGGGCTCAGGTAACGCCCTTGATCCACCACTGATTATGCAGTTTTTTAACATTGTAAATTTAAATTGTAGTGAATAGACTCATAACAGCAAGACCATTTATCAGTCTTGAGACAACACTCACCTGAGTTTTGAGACAAGAATCACTCAAACTCCTAATAATCTGCCATAATCTTGACAAAGTTTTAATTCGAATCTCGGAAATTTAAGACTCAATTTAAAACTCTACAAGAGTCTTGACACAATTTTCAAGAGCAACCATCCAGTGAACGAATGGATGCCATTCGCAAGAGTATTTTATTTGTGTTCCTTTTTTGGATATTAAACCTCACATTTTCTCAAGCAAAGTTAAAAAACAAGTTAAGTTTGGGATAGGTCTAATTGATACTGTATAAAATATGAGCTCATTATGAGATGAGATGAGTATGAAATATAGAGAGATAATATAATAAAAATTAGTTAAAAGATCATTTGGCAAAGTTTTAAGATTTAAAAGAGTCTTGCCAATAATCATACTGTAATTTATGAAAAAAAAGTGAAATTAAGCCCATTGAAAAAATAGAGATATTCATTTTCTCGTAAAAAGAACAAAAAAGAAATTCGATGTTTTTAAAACAATATGGAAATATATTATTATGAATTTTTATTTTACCTCAACTTCTAATAAAATATTACGCAATTTTTAGATTTTTTTTAAAGAAATGTTTCAAAGTTGAAAAATGTAAATTTTTTATAAATAAAAAAAAAGACAAATATTTTGATTTCATAAAACATTTTAAAAATATTCTAGTTTATGTTAAAAAACAATTAATCTTAATTAATTTTATTCCACTATTTTACCTCTTTTCTTTTCTAAACCATTTAAATTATTTTTACCTCAAGTGTTCCCAAATTTAATTTTATTATTTATTCCATTAACTTGTCTCTCCTTTCTTAATTTGGTTTCTCGATTTTTACCTTATTATTTAACTTATTTTATACTATGTTTATGATTGTGATATGATAAGTTGAATATCTCGTGAGATTTTGGTTAAGGGGTTTAAGTCCACTTATTGTATAACGTATGGGCATAATATATCACTCCATTTTAATCTTAAAAGGTTGAATTATACAATAATACAAAGTAAAGGGGTTAGATTACCCCTTTCACGATTTTTTATCAATGCGGGAACATGTGAAGACATTTTATTCCTTACCATTCTTGTATGCTAGCTAGTTTCTCGTATTTATTATATAATTAATTATTATATATTGATTACTTTTGGAAATTATATAGGTATAGAAGTATTATTATCGAACCCAATTATAAACTTAGACTTTTGAGAATTTTCTTACACGTTAGAGTCTATGAGACTATGACAATAGGTACCTAAGTTAAAGATCTTGAGTTTCCAAAATTTCACAAATGGAGTTTAAAACCCTTATCCATGTTTTTTATATTTTATTTTACAATTGGACTTTTCCATAACTAAATGTCCTAATATTCAATGTAGTATTTCATAAAACCCAAGTTGTTTCTAATAGTCCCTCCAATCCATACCAATAGTTTACTTACATTGGTCTAGGCATAGTTTTTACAACAAGTCTAATTGAAGAAGGACATACCCGTATGCCTGTCTTCAATGAAGACGGGTCGGTTTGTCCCTCACAAAAAGAAAAGTAGGAAGGCAAGTGGAAAATCCGACTCACTTATTGCCTTTATATGAGAGGCAACCTGACACGTCTTCATTGAAGACGGATATGTCCGTCTTCAATGAGAATTTGTGTAGTTTGTAAGAAAAGTAGTAAAATTAAGGGTATTGTTGTAATCTCACTAGTGGGCAATTTGGCATTCAATGTTAAAAGTCGGGGTATATGTTGTAAATAAGTGGAATATATAAGGAGTGTTAGGTCATATTTTTTGCCAAAAGAGGAATGACTAGTTTAGTTAGGATCGTCCAAATAAGGGAAGTGTAACATTTAGTCTGGATTGGATGGACTATATAGTAAGTTGTACTCCTTTCATCTTAGACAATAATTATTTTTTTATTTGAAACAAAGACCTAAGAAACAAGATCACAAAAACATGGGAGAAAAGATAGTAAAAATTTTACATATTACTTCCTCCATTCAACTCCACTCTACCAAAAAAAATTTTCACATTTGCCGAGACGTGTTTTACACGGTAAATATCGTTAGCCACGTGTTTGCAAAAATTATAAAAGTTAGATATTAATAATGTACTCGTAAAGACGAATCAAACAAGATCACACATGAATATATTTTTTACTTATATATTGAGAGAAAATTGCAATTATATGATCACTTGTGAATAGTGTACAAAAAAAAGTGGTAGAGTGGAGTTGAATGGAGGAAGTAAAAGAGTTTTTTTTTTTGTCAGAAACTATCTCTTATTTAGGGTCATTTGTGAACAATTAACTTTTATTTATTTTTTTGTTTTTAAGTACCTTTCATTTCTTCTTTTTGCAAGAAATTACCAAAAATCTATTTCTGGCGAAAAAAAGTCAACTTTCCAACTTTGAATTACCATTTTCATGTTGAATGTAACTCTTTACTTTCATAACATCGACAACAAAGATTTATTTAACTCAACATTAATCACTTTAATTTGTCTATCTCTTACACAAATCAAATCCCTAATTTGACTTTTGTTTCGGCGGAAGTGGATTTTGGGTAGTCTTTGCAAAAAGAAGAAAAGAAAGGTAGTTGAAAGCCAAAAAAAAATGAAAGATAGTTGTTTGCAAATAACCCTAAATAAAAGATAATTTCTGACAAAAAAAAACCCTATTTCAACCCCTTACAAATGCTCTTTTATATGAAAGAATTGACAAAAAATGAAAATAAATACGGAGTTACTATTACCTGATACACCATAAATAAAAATAGATTATTAATACCAATATAATTATATGATCAAGATGAAGTCAAAATCACATCGGTTGTACACCTAATATACTAAAAAAAAAAATAGTGAAATAGCACTCTTGGATGGAATGAGGAGAAGACAAGAAAGAAGTAGCACTAGTAGAGGCAAGTAACATGGTGGATGGACTGTGGAGTAAGGGGAGGCAAATTAAGTGTTGTGTGGGGTTAACGAGTGTGTCTTCTCCAAAAGGCAAAGGACATAATATAAGTCTTTTGAAGTTGACAACGATCTTTATAAGAGATTAGATTAGAAGATAATAAATTTCATGTAGGAGGACAAACATTGATCACATCCTTTCCTTATCCACTAAAAGTTTGTTTGCTTTTTTCTCGTTGTTCTAACTCAAGTGTGACATAAGAGCTTTGCATTGCAATTTGGGGATGTGGGGAGCATGAATTATCCTATTTGATTTTGGTCTTGATTCTTTAGGTAATTAAACAAACTTTGTCTTGGTCACTTGATTTTGCTAAAGTATGTTCTATTTTATTAAGTAATCAATGGCCCTAGCTAGTTCAAACATCGTCTAATTAAAGTTTAGTTGATTTGATACTTTACTTTAATAATGAAGGCACGTCAATATAACATTGTTAGCTTTGCAGTTGTTCCTGAAATAACATATATTTTCCACTCAAAGACTTTTGTGATTGAAGTTTTGACATTTACAATTGAAATTTGAAATTAGACAATGATAATAGTAGACCTGATAAACTGATCATTTTTGGCTATGTCCAATTCAAATGGATTATCTAGGATATTCATGCACACAAGTTCCGGTTACGTAACATTAGGTAATTGATTGAGGACTACCTTCTCCAACATAAAATTCTAATGACATCTTGGACTTTTCAATTTCTTCTCTTCTAAATTCCTTCAATTTCGTTTCAAATGTCTTCATTTTATCCTAAAAACATCTTACAGTCATAATGTCAAGTGACATATGCTGAGACCGGGTGAAATAATATTGTTATTTTTTTTTTGGTGACTTAACACTCGAACACCCTACAAGCGCAGGGACTAGGTAAGTCATCAAGGTTACCTTTGATAGCAGATAATATTGTTATTAGAATATACAAATTGACTACATTAAATGTATACTCTAACAAATATATTAAGTTATTTTATTAGACTAAATTAACCCTTCATTTTGCTACGAGATGAGAAAATTTTTACGGGTGCACTAGCACTTTATACTTTACATTAAGCAATGTTTTACTTCTACGTTCAAATGAAAAGGCTAGCAAATCCTACTACTATTAAAGCACAAACATTTCAAGCATTTTTGTGCACCCACGTCACTACAACAAGTCTCATTTTCTTTCTTTTTTAGTGACCCCACCACTAACAATCCACTCCCTTCATTTTCTTTTTTCATTTTTTCATTTTTCAAAGCTAAAAGATGGTTTCATATCTCAATTTGTATATTTGTATGATTTACATTACAAATTTACATTACAATTTATCCAAATGAGTCAAAATAAAAAAAAATTAGTACTTCCATATTTTCATCCTTTATATATATAATTGTAACAAAGCATGATTTTGTCTAAAATAGAACTAATCAAACAATGTTAGAAAAATACTCAGTATGTATATATTTCATAATATACCAACTTTAAAATAAAGAAACTTCTAAATAAAAACTGTGAAAACATTAACGGAGATATCCAAATTCTGAAAATCAACATTTTTACAATGATTGGTATGATTTGAAAAACCAAATTTAAATTGATATGATATGCTACGGAGTATGAAATTTAAATTGATATGATTTGAAAACCCAAAAAAAAAAAAAAAAAATCATAACTTTGAGAAAAAAATGTCGGTAAAAAAATAAACTAAAAACCTATAAAAACAAATTCCCAATGCTTTCAAAAAATCAAGTTGGGGAAAAATGAAGCTTGAACAGTTTAAATAAATATTTATAAAGTGCATGTAGTGAATATGGAGATTTTAAGCCAAAAAAAAAAACCAAAACTAAATGAAACAATTGTAGGATGATAAGATCTGAAGTTTTAGTTAAATATTATACCCGAGATTAATCAATTAAAATCCATGAACTAAGTGAAAACAAGATAGATCTGTCCCAACAATGGATTGAAATAAATAGTTATGTGATTTATGTACTTTTTAAGAATGAGGGTGCAGCAAGGGGAAAGGGTTCTCCATGAACATGTGATTGGTGAAAGTGACGGCACAAGTTTTGACAGTGAGTACTCCAAATGAGGTTAAATGGGACTATGTTTGGTAATAGACGAGTTGGGCTTGGTAATATGTAGGTTGTGTTAATATTGTTGCCAACCAAGAATAGAAAAAATGTGAAAGCCTAATTATAACTTGGGTCTGTTATGTTTTTATAATTTTCAAATATCATCAACGCTTTAAAAAAAGCATTGAAGTATTAAACATAATTATAACAGTATGTCTTGCTTAAGACGTGTATTATCCGTCTAAAGCTTAAGACGGGTCAAATACTATCAAGTGGTGGTAATAAAGACAAAAAAATTGGTATTTTCTAAACAACAAGTGGGGGTGATTTGGTATGTATTTGACCCGTCTAAGCTTAAGACGGATAGTCATCGTCTGAAATGAGAATTTGTCTAATTACAACTCTCTACTATTTTTTGTTAAACAATAAACTAGATAATAAAAGTATGATTTTTCAAAAAAAAAAAATTGAATTAGCGGAATATGTCATATGAGATCTATTACGCAATTAAGCAACCTATTAGCAAGTAACTCCAAATGAGGATACTTATCAAAGTATTTATTTACCTTTTTATTTATAACATGATATTTAATATATGTGGCCGTATATTTAAAAATCACTAGATGAATAAATAAAAGTAAATATTTTTACCCTCTATCATTTTCAATCAACAAGTCTCTTTACAATGCATCTAATTAAAATAATTTTATAGTATTCAGATGGAAAAATAAGTGTACCACCATTATAAACTACTTCCTTCATTCTTTTATTTTTTGTGATGAGGGAACCCGTAACTGCTATATTCGGTTCCCATTAGGTAAACCCTCAGATATATAATAATCTACAAACCACGTCTACCAGGTAAGCGACCCAAAATGACAGACTCTAAGTCTAGAAAGCATAAACTAATTTCATAAATATTCCACAAGATTACTTTTCAGAAGATTAGAAACTGAGTCCTTTGCAAATTTCACCCATTTTAACCACTCCCTCCACTCAATCTAATTATCCCCATTTTTCATAATGTATGTCCAAAAATAATTGTCCTTTCTAAATTTAATAAGAATAAAGTTGATTATCCAAATCCAAAAGTAACCTATATTCAACTACTCTTTTTGCCCAGGTCATTTGTTTACCTTTAATTTTAACACAACGACGTAGAAAAGAGATCGAAAGAGACCAGTCATTGGTAGATAAATGGATAAAAAATTACTTTTTTCTTAAGAATTAACACTTATAAATACTTAATTGAAATATAATTTAGTAAACCAAAATCTTAATATGACGGGATACAAAACTTACATGATATAGATTTTTTAAATTTCTTTTGAAGTTAACCGTGCTTATAAAAGCATACCCATGCACTGACAGCTATTATAAAATCATACCCGTGCAATTTTGCACGGGGTTAAAACTAGTTGCAATAATAGGGCATGCATAACTCGAATTGATCAACGTTGTAACTGGAAAAACTGTAACTCGTGTAATCGTGTTGTATTTGTGTGAAGTATAGTTTGTCCACAAAGTGGTACATGTGAATATTTCACGTTGGAAGAATTATGAGAGAGTTAGATTAAATTGCACCCATCTTCAATTGGTGTTGAATGAGACCTTTTGATTATTTATTTATTTATTATTAGTTAAAATGATTGTCGTGTGTGGGTAAGAATTAAACCTTCTTTATAAACATACGAAGTACATTTAGCATGGTCATTAACATCGTACATTTACATCATTATTATTAAAAGCGTTTAATTGTAGATTGCTTTATTCGATATAATCATGAAGTTTTACAAAAATATTTTTTTTGTAGATATTAATCTTTCGATATTAATATATTATTGAAACTTTAATCAACGTTTCATTAGGTTGCAATAAGATTAAGCCAAATAAATATAAGGTTATGGAAAGGGGAGAAGTTGCACAAATTATAAGAAATGAAAAAAATATATTATTTGGTTGAAGTACTAAGTTTTGGGCAATTTTTGTTTCGGTTGCATAGAGAGTTTTCTTTAATAGGACAATTTTATGTAAGACTAGAAAAAACAATAATAAAACTAAAAAGTGCCAGCCTTGAGTCGAACTTCAGACCTCCTACCCAAAACTCCCAAAACCAAATGCCAGTTACAATTGCCAATTTACCATCTATGCCAAGTCCTGACAATGCCTAATTTACTGATGATATATAAATAAATAAATAAGACCAATCTAAGCAAAAGACTAGCCCAATAGCACATATCTCAATTAAATAATTTAATAAATTTGTAAAAATATAGTTTATTTTCATAATATAATATTTTATTTTTATAAGTTACATGTTTAAGTATGTTTGTATTCAACATAAAATATTGGATAATCAAAATATGAATATAATTAAATATAAATTTTGGGCTTTTCTCATTTTGGGCTAGTCCTATGCTATAGGACGGTCTTATAAGAGAGTTGATGTAAATAAATATAGATGGACACAAAGGCTGGTCGGGGCATGGTCCATCCGGCCCAAATTGTGTTTCGTCAGTCGTCATTGATTATAACGACAAAATGTTACAGCTTAGAAAATTGTTCTGGCAACTTTTTGATTTGTAATGCTACCTACCTATCGTAGATGAGTTTTTTAAGTAACTTTTTAATCAAAAATAATTACATTTTATTTTAAATGGCTCACATTTTTTCCGTTTTAAGCCTAAAATGAAAAATAATCGTCTTAGAAAAGACTTAATGATTTGTTTTTAATATGGGCATGTAAGATAATTCTTTCATATCTCAATCAAAAGTTTTTTTAATTCTAGGTTTATTTGACCCTAAATTCCTACTCGTGTAATTTATCGATGAAAGTAATAAGTTATCTCAACTTTGTTCATCAAAGAAAAAGAAACTAGCCTATTTACTTTCATTTATATGATAATGATTATCTTTCTTATCTTGAACACGAACAAAATAAATATGATGCAATACGTTTAGAGAAATTTTACGGTGTATTCCCATTTTTTTTCTTTTTATGTTGTACACTTGTACCCCTACATTTTTAGAATTTTATGGTGTACTCCCGAGCTCGATACATTAGTGTACAAGCAATTACCTTATTGATTGTCTTTGCTACGTTAGTTTCTTAGTTGATCTATTAAACCGTCTCTAAGTTATTTCAGTTACTGGACGACAACTTACTCATTTATTTATTAGTTCGTCGAATCACTTAGTAACCTACCAAATAGCATACAAATCTCACTAACAATTCACAAAGGTTTTTTAATAATAGTTTGTGCTTATTTAAAGCAATTTGTGATGCATCTTAGGTTAACCTTGCTTTCTTTAATGTGTTTAGTTCGTTGACCCATTTGGACTCTTGACTCGACTTGCTCGACGGTCTTCCTTTTATTCGCGAACTGGTTCCTACAAAAATTAAATAAACAAAGGCAATACCAATTTCACGGATAATAACAATTATTTGCTATAAATATAATAAAACTAATAACTTCAAATATATTAGTTAAATGAGTTAAATGAGCTTTTTAGACGTTTAAGTACACAACTAGTTCCTTTACCCGTGAATTTCACGGGGTATTTTTATTTGATAGTATATGTTTGATTATGTTAAGAGATGTTTTTAACCAAAGTTTTTTGGATGGTAAATTATGTATTTATTCTTCTTCATCGTAATGTACATGTAATCCTGCTGCCGGAAATAGATTCAAATGCTATTTATTTACGTGATTGATTTTTGGGCTTTACTTAGTAAACAAATATACCAATTAGGCATATTGCGTGGTTGCTCATCGCTTTATTTCAAGTAGTTATTTCGCTTGTGTATGAAGTTTGATTTTACCAATGTTAGATCAATTCTATCTACATAGTGTTGTCCTAAACCAATTAACAAACTTCAAAGGCATTGATCAAGCTAAATAACTTCTTACCTCAATATATATGGATTTGGGTGAACAACTTTAGTTCACATAAACGACTCTTTTTCGGTCTAATATGTATGTTTTGTATCTAGATAAATTCACAATTTATTTAAATAAAAAGAATAAGACAAAGGAAATGTACCATAAAAATATAAAACTTATAATTGCTTAAGGAGTTTGGAATTAAGATGTTCTGGTGATGTAGCTTGCAAACGCATAATGGCTTATAATCCATTTTTTTAGAAAGAAATATTATAACAAAAGAGTGAATAATATAATAATTGTTTCTAATTAGAAATGCTCGAATAGTTCCAACTTCATTAGTTGTTGTTTGAATGTGCCACATGCCGCTCAAATGTAACCTACTTATTATCTCGTGTGGTTTTTGTGTTATTTGAAAACTTTTAACTTTCTCGCATTTTCACGCACTTTAAGATCAACTACACTCTTTCGATCATCATATTGATATTGATAATGATATTGATATTAATCTCCTCTCAATGATATAGATTAGCCGAATGATGCTTACAAAATAATAGAGTGTCATCTAAAAAATCATTTTTTCTTACAAAATATTAGGGAGTAACATCTTCACTTATCATACTTCTAAATGGATATATTTTCTAAAAAGAAATGGAGAGGCTCCTCATGTATTGATCATGTGCAAAATTTAGCGAACACAAAACTTGGGGTGCATGTCTTGCTAAGCATATGTGCATGTCATGTGTATGATATCTACTTGTAGTGAAGATTAAAGTACTTAGACTACGCTCATGACACTAAAATATAAAGTGAATCAAGATTTTGACCTTTTGGGTGGAGAAAGTATAATAGCTATAAGAATAATTTAACCTACAAATTAAGCTCTATCACATTGAAACGTACTATACTATTTTAAACTATCCATTCCTAGTGAAAAGATACATAACGAAGAAGTTAAAATGTTTTCTTTTTTCACATGTTAGCATTATTACTTCGTCAAATATAATAAGTAGCAACAATACATAAATACAGAGATTAAAAAAATACAAGTATATTGCTTGATTTTAGTCGAAAGAGAAAAAAAAAACATTTAAGGCTAACAACTTTTGATAATCATAAAACTATTATATTATGACGTTTTTAACATTTATGACTTTGAATGTGAAGGTTTCATTCATTTGAATTCCTTCCAATTTACTTGACTCAAAGGTGAAGAAGCTCACGCACAAATCTCATATCTATATTCATTCATCTAAACCAACTCTTCGTTTATACATATACATATGCATTCAAGTATTCAACATTTACCCTTACTCTCTAATGTCCCAATTTTAAAAAATTCAAAAAGCTTACCACACAATAATCGACTAATCGTGCTAGCTTAGTATCACCAATAATAAAATCTTAGTAGCCAAACCCGTTGCCTACATCGTCTCAAACACATCATCAATGGTAACTTTTTTTCCTTCCTTTTGGAAACAATAAAAATATGTAATTACTGTCATTTGCAAATTGTTATTTCAAAATCATCATAAAAATTGAGAGGGTTGGTGAAGTTAGTGAAGAAACCATACGATGAGTCGACAAACGCACTAACCGAACTCGCTGCAACAAAAAAAAAATGGATTGAGTTCAAAACTTTATTAGATCTCTGCAAATTAGAAAATCAATTAATTAGTTAATAGGCAAACAACAAAACTTAAGATAAATAAGATAAAGAAGCAAAACCTTTATAATGAAGAAACAATACAACGGAAGGGATATGCAATTCTACTAAAATGAGAAAATGATTTATATAACTATGTTTAATACGTAGTATAATTGTGAGGGAGACAAGAAGGCTAGCTTAATTGTAGAAATAAAGAGGGTATTTACACCACACTTTTTAATTAATGTGAGCAGTTTTTTTTAGGGTATGGGAGTGGAAAAGGCATGAAACTTTTTAATTAAAAGAAAATTAAGCCTTTAATTGGAGAGATCTTTCCATAATCGCAATATGTTTTAGATAGCTTTTGGATGAATTATAATATTGCCATGTGGCACTCAATGCTAACCTTTTTATAATATTGTATAGATATCGAGTCAAATAAAGGCCTACATAGGGATAAAATCGATACCAAATTATAACTTATCAGTTTGCGGTTTTTCTAGTATGTTAAGGGAAGGAAGGGGGATAAGTGAGATTAAATTAGAATTATTTAAAGGATTGAGTAATTTAAGAAGGGCACCAATAGGTTGTATTATTCCTATAAAATAATCCTATAATTAAAGTAAATGTTAATCTGACCCTTTTACGTTTCTTTTGTTACATTTATGAACCAATGTGAAATTATTACATGTATCTCTCTTATTAATTATGACATGAGTTTAGTTTTCACTTCTTTTTTGTCAAAATAATAATAAGTCACTGGAAATACAATATACTGAAAATGCTGGTTTAACCTATACTTTATGTCTATAATATATTTATTTTCACAAATTCTCATTTGTGACCGACTGACCGTCGCATTGCGACGGCTCAAATTCCCCTCACAAAGAGCAAATGGGGGGTAAGTGGGTGCAAATGGATCCCCCACTTGCCTTGCCACGTACTCTTTGTGAGGGCGATTTAACCCGTCGTAAGCGTACGACGGGTCGCCCCGTCACAAGCAAGACTTATTGATTCATTTTAACACCAGGTTAAGATTTGTTTTGACATTCAAAAACTAGTTAAAAAGGAGGTCGTCATGTCTTTAGTACTTATGAATAGATCAATTTACTTTAAAATGAGTTTTGAACTTAACATTGTATGTCTATAACCTTATTTTTATATAATTATTATGTTTATCAATTTGTATATCATACGGGCTTTCAACCAAGTTAAGAAAATCAAAAGGAGTTGACTCAGGTAGTCAGTTTTATTGGTTTATCCAGGGTCAGCTCTTAGCCCCAATACCATAAGCCTGCCAATGATAAATAGTCAATTAGTTATTAACCATTAAATAATACTCCGTAGAACAATAATTAGCTTAAGTGATAAGATCTTTCTTACTCCAACTGTGGTATCGAAGGTTCGATTCTTACCCGCGACATAATGCCTTCATTTGAATAAAAAAACCATTATATGACGTAGTGATACTCCATTTAACAAAACAAACAGGTCAATCGGGCTAGGTGGTTTCGGATCGGCTTAATTATAGGTCAACAAAACGTGGATGGTGGTTTCGGGTTAGGTGGTTTCGGAACGTAGTAGATTTAATATTTATAAAGACTCATAATACTCGTTTTACCTATCATTAACAATTTCTGATGATAATTCATGTTAGCCAACCTTATTATTTTTAGTAACGATACTATTAGTGTTGTTATTGTTAAATTATCGTCGTTACATCACCGTTATCGCTATGACTGTGTTACAATTTTGCTTAAATTATTATGTTAACAAAAGTATTAATATCATGGTTACACTACATATCTAAAAGAAGAAAGTATAAATCGAACCTTAAGGACAAAAGTTACATACATTTGTCATGCCGGAAAGGGTGGAGTCGATTTAGTGGTTACAATTTGGGTAAATTTTTAGGGTTTATGTTTAAATTTTTCAAAGAGCAATCTTTTTTTTAGGAAAAGCAATCTTTTAACGGTATTAATGAGTTGAGACTATGCCTCCAGACTTCGAACATGTCAACCTTTTAAAGTGCGGCTGATATGTTAGATATATAGGTGTCAAGGTGTGGTTTGTAGGCTATCATGTACTCCGTAGAACAATGTTCACGATTCCGTTTTTTTGCTGAAGCCGGGCTAAATGTAGCCATTTTAACCACAAATGTGAACATGTGAAAAATAAACCTTTTATAGCTTAGAAAATGGTGCCGGTAACATTTCGTCTTTAATGAGTCACATGTACCCCTTTTTCAGCTAAAAACAAAATGTCAGCGTCTTCAACAAGACTTAGCTTGTTCACTTATTGAACAATGTTGGTTCAACGAAGAGGGTTGCATGGAGAATGACCAAAGCTCGGGTGTGGATTGAGTAGCAATAATTGGAAAAGGAAGACAAAATATGTTGGTAGTTTAAAGTTCCCCACGAAGGTATAACTTGGGTTAGCAATGGATTTGGTGTTACGTGGGATATGATCCTCTATAGGGTGCAATCATACGTTGCTAGGCATTTTGAAGAAAGTGAGTCATTTGGTGTTGTTATTAATTGAGGCAATTAAACGTGGTATAGTTAAATCATGGCCCAAACAATATCACATCTCTCATATATCTAATCAAACACACACACACTTATTATGATCATAACCCTTGAAGAATTATGGCACTACCAATTCAAAGAGGGAGAAATTTGGTTCATTATGGTACTAGCTAGAACGAATCTAATCACGCAAACACTCATGTTGATGTATGATTGTTTCTACATTTGTTTCAAAATTGTTTAATCAACTTTCTATGGTATTCTACTTGACAATGTCCACATTGTAAACAAGATTGAAATTGTGTTTTTTCATATCATACATTGTAAATAAGATTGAAATTATGTTTTTTTTTTCTCAAATGAGTGATGGCAACTTGACAAGTACTCTATCTCACCCAAACCAAACGTAGCATTAACTTTTTTGTTGTCAAACTTCAAAAACTTTGACCGAAAGTATCGTTAAAAGTATGAACTTTAAAAGACGAAACTTATATACAGTATATAGATTTGTTATGAAAAACTCTTTCATGAAATTTTATTTTATTTTGCAAAAAAGTTGCGCAAAAATGGAGAAAAACACGGTCAATGTACCGCCTTAAAGATCACCCAAAATACAATGTTACATTTGGTTTGGATGGGACGGAGTAATAAAGTACTGGATTTAGATTCAAAGAAACTATAAAGAGACCGTCCAAGGCCCATTAAAAAATTTCAAACCTTGGTCCACTATTTTTTAGACACAATTGCATATGTTACAATGTCGGCCCATGGAACAAAGTTGGTCTATCAGTGTTGTTAAATATTTATCAGCCCATTCCTCTGATGAATCTCTTGCCCAACTAACAAAACACAGCCACTCTTCTACTTCCAAATTTTTTGTTCACTAATTTCTCGTGATTGGCTGGTTCTTTTGCCAAAAAAATATTGGTAAACCGCACCAATTGAAGTATAATCTTAAGGGGGTTGTAAGCTTTAATAATCCCCTAATTTGGGTGATTATGATTTTCTCATATATATAGGAATATAACACATTATTTACGTAGAGTACAATAATCTAAATATCGCTAATAATATATATTAATATCCTAAATACATGGGAACGGAATATTTACATATTTATTTCCTAATACACCCTTGCAGCCGGAGCGGGAGAAGAGTGAACGCTCAGACTGGAACGGAACCTCGTAAACAAGTGTCGAGGTAGCCCCTTAGTAAAGATATCGGCGTACTGATACTCAGCGGGACATGAAGAACACGGACCATTCCTAATAGAACCTTCTCACATACAAAATGAAGATCATGCTCGACGTGCTTTGTGCGTTGATGCTGAACGGGATTACCCGACAGATAAACGGCAGAAATATTATCACCATAGACCAAAGTAGCACGTGTAAGAGGTACATGAAGTTCAAGTAATAAATTACGGAGCCAACTAGTTTCCGCAACGGCGTTGGCAACGCCCCTATACTCAGCTTCGGCACTAGACCGTGAGACAGTAGCTTGACGTTTGCAGGACCAAGACACCAAGTTGTCACCCATAAAAACACAATAGCCAGAAGTCGAGTGGCGGGAATTGGGACAACCGACCCAATCGACATCGGAGTAAGCGGTTAGTGAATACGCTTTAAATAATTAAAATGGGGCTCACGAGGGGCGTGCATAAAGAGGCATACGTGTTGGACAACATAGGTAATATCGGGCCGGGTAAAGTTAAATATTGAAGAGCACCGGCAAGAGACCGATAGAGAGTCGCGTCAGAAAAGAAAGCACCCGAGGAGGCACTCAGTTTGGAGCCCGGATCAACAGGAATGACGACGGGGTTACAATTACTCATTGATGCACGGTGAAGAATATCCTGAGCGTATTGATTTTGCGAGAGAAACAAGCCGGAAGGTGTGGAGTTACATGTATGCCGAGGAAATAATGTAACGAGCCAAGATCCGTCATAGCAAACTCACCAGACAGGTCACGAATAATTTGGTTCAACAAAACAGTGGACGAGGCGGTGAGGATAACATCATCAACATAAAGCAAAAGATAAGTAATATCGGTACTTGCTTTGTAGATGAATAGATATGTATCACATGTGCTACTACGAAATCCCAGAGAAAGGAGGAAAGACGCAAACCGTTGATACCAAGCGCGAGGGGCTTGTTTAAGGCCATAGAGCGACTTCCAAAGGCGACAAACATGGGAGGGAGCAGAAGGACTTACAAACCCGGGTGGTTGGTGCATAAACACCGTCTCAACGAGGTCTCCATGAAGAAAAGCGTTCTTGACATCCAACTGATGGATTAGCCATGAACAAGTGACTGCCAAGCTTTGGACCGTTCGTATGGTTGTTCTTTTGACCACCGGGCTAAAGGTCTCATGACAATCAATGCCTACTTGTTGTTTTTTTTTTCCGTTAACGACAAGGCGAGTCTTGTATCGTTGTAACGACCCATCTGCATTAAATTTATGACGAAATAATCACATACAACGAATTATGGGAGCATCAGACGGGCGAGGTACCAACTCCCACGTCCCATTATCAATTAAAGCACGATATTCGTCATTCATGGCGGCTTTCCAATTAGGGTCCTGGAGGGCTAGGGGAGTAAGGGGGATTTTGGGCAGTATAGAAACGGTGGTAATTTGCAGGACCCGAGGCTTAAAAATACCGTACATAGCACGGGTTGACATTTGGTGTAGGCGGTGGGTAGTGTTGGGAGGAGGAGGTGGTTGAGGCGTGATGTAAGGGGTAGGGGAAGAGGCATGATGGGCTGGAAGGTGGTGGTGGCAGGGGAGATGACAGCTGTTTTGGGTGGCAATTTTGGCTTGGAGCTGGGTGTAGGGGGAGGGTTGAATGGTGGCTGTTGGGGGCTGTGTCTGGGTGGCGAGGAAGGAGGGGAAATGGGTCGGAGGTTGAGGCGTATGGTGGGAGATATGGCCACGGACAGCCATGGAGAGGTCGTCATTAGATGATAAAAATCGATAATCCGAATGGTTTGACGTCTTACACTCAGCGAAAGGGAAAATCGACTCATCAAAAGTAACATGATGGGATAAAATAATTTTACCACTAGACAAATCGAGACAGCGATAGCCTCGATATTCGGAGGGATAACCTAAGAAGAATCAACGAGTAGACTTGGGAGCAATTTTGTGTGGGCGTTTGGCATTAAGATTCGGGTAACAAACACACCCAAAGACACGAAGGTGGTCATAAGAGGGTTCCCGGAGATCGAGGATAGATGCAGGGCTACGGAAACCGAGAATTTTTGTAGGTAGGATGTTATGTAGATGGACCGGCGCATGGACGACATCGACCCAATAGGAAGACGGGATAGACGCGTGAGAGAGGAGAGTGAGGGAGATGTCATTAATACGACGGATTATTCGTTCCGCCTTACCATTTTGGGAGGAGTTTTGATTACACGAGAATCGAAAAATAAGACCATTTTTATTAGCTAGTTCTCGAAATTTATTATTGTTAGATTCGCGACCGAGGTCACATTGGAACAATTTAACTTTACCGAGGCGTATGTGGTTGTTTACCCTAAGTTAGTTTTCGTATTTTTGTGTATGGAATCGAGGAGATAAGTTGCCCTACATCAAAATACTATTAGACGACTTATAAGACACTTTGCTGCATCACTTAGGCGGCGTTTGGTTGACACTTTTGGAATTGATTCAATGTATTTTAGTGTTTGATTTGATGCTTTAGCAATGGAGTTAGTTAGCTAATTGTATCCACTTCCATTTTAACCCATTCAAATTTCATCCCCATGTATACACCCAGTTTCCAACTCTATTTGACAATATTACTATTACACTATCCATTTCAGGATTGAACTAAACATTTATGATCAGCTAATTAAATATGAGGTTCCAACTTCAAACCTCTATAGTACACAATCCATTTCAAACCATTCCGATTTCCGATACTTTAAACCGAAACAACCCCTAAAATTCTAGAATTGTCTCTAACTTAGAGGAGTGTGCTCGAGCAGTCGAGCTTCACAACATAGTCTTATTGTACTAATAAGGTCACATGGCTAAATGCTAATTGATGCAATTAATTTGTGATTACATGAGAAATCATAGGATTTTCCAAAGAACCAAACAATTAACAACCCCACCAACACTCCCTCTTCTTTGTTCCCTCTTCATTCTACCTTCCACTCATTTTTCTCCTCCTTTTTTTGCTGCCCTTATCTCTATTCTAATCTATAATCACCCTTTTAATGGCTTTAGGTTTGTTTTCTTTCCTTCAATTCTTTTGTTTGTTTGTTTGTTTCAAGTTCTTTATTTTATTGGGTTTCTTGCAAATTTGTTATTGGGTTATTCATCTTCATAATTGTTGTTGTTGTTGTTGTTGCATGTAATGTAATTATATGAATTGTTTGAAAATTTTGATTAAAACCCAACTTATGTCACCTTTAAGTGTTATAGGATGAGATTAAATCAGCATTTTATTCTTAATTTTTTTTTGACACAAACGAATATGGTATGATTCAATGTGAACATGGTTTCAGATCAGATCAAAACAATTTGTGTTATTAATTATGTGACGAGAATTTTTAATAAACGTATGAAAATGAAACGAATGTAGGGAATACATATAGATATTCGTTAAAAGGGTCATTTAAGGAATGTGAGTAGCATATGTTACTCTCCCGTGTCCAACACTCGACACTTAAACATATAATTATGGAGCTCGTAAATTAGATTTGGGGACTAAAGTGATCACCTTTGAGTTTTAGGGGACTGGAAATGTAAGTACAAGCCTTATATATTGTATAGGGAAACTGGAAACATGAATGTTTTCCATTAATTAGGGTCCGACAATTTGACACGCACCTTTGTTTGGTTCTTCCAGCCTTGTGCAAGCACCATATGGTTTACTCATACTGGAACTAGGTAAGGCGGTATAAGAGATTTGTGCCCCATCTTAACCTGAAAGATTTAGCTAATGGGACTATGGAACTATGTGATCGGGAAATTGATCACTATGAGAATACTGAATAGGGAGGCATTTGCATGGTTTATTTGCCTATTATGCTCGGTTTTTAATAAAGGTTCATCCCAATCATTGAGAAAAACCTAACCTAACATAACAACATAACCCTAGGTCCCTAGTGCCTCAATGGCTTCCCGCAAATGGTGGGGTCGGATACAAGCAGCCTTGCCCTTGTGTTATCAACACAAAGAGGCTCCGGATGACCCAAGACCGCTACTTCACAAGAGAAAGAAGCGCAACCACTTTAGTGATATCCATCCAGTAAAATCCTGTACTGCGTGACTCCGATTTTTGTGCTAATGTATTTTTGTTTCTCAGTAAATGTTCACAGTGAAAAAATGACCATGCTTTTAATCAACAAATTTAGAATGAAATTGAAGTTCTACATGCTGTATGTTCTGTAATCAAAAGAAAATGACGTAGCATATAAGTGTTTGTCTAAGGCACTTGATTGTCGGTAAGGTGAATTGTGGAGTATCTGTATTTTGTACAGATACGAATGGCAAGAACGGCAGTCCACTGGTTGTTTGCTTTGGGGAAATGTTGATTGACTTTGTTCCCACGGTTGGCGGTGTTTCGTTGGCTGAAGCACCTGCATTTGCTAAAGCTCCTGGTGGCGCTCCTGCTAATGTCGCTGTTGGAGTATCAAAGCTAGGAGGCTCTTCAGCTTTTATTGGAAAGGTTTTATCACTCTTTTGTCATTGATAAATCTATATTTGGACTGTAAAGTTTACAGTAGTGGCTTTATTACTTACCTACTTGCTCTTTCATAGTTGATGAAATCAGAGAGGGGAACTAGAATGCACTTGGCTATTTCATTCCTGAACAAATATCGCTCGCTAAAAGAATTGCAAAAAGAGAGTTTCAAATTAAATCCTCTGTAAATCCCTTGTCTTCTACCAGGAATTTGAGTCCCTTAAGCCTTAAGGTCAAACTCCTAGTTGACTCCATGGTTGTCGGTGTTTTCTCTACTCCGTACTATTAGTTTGGTATCTCCAGTATAGAAGTTGGAACTAATAGAGAACGGATGTATCTTAGTATCGTATGATGCTCTCTATAGATGTTTCCACTTCCAATGAATCCAAAAATTCAATAGTCTTTGGTTCCAGATTATGATGCAAGAAAGTAAAATGAGTCACTAAATTTGTTGCATTTTTTGTAGTTTATTTGAAGTTGCAGTCGGATAATGCAATTTTGATACAATTTTTATTATGGATCACTCACAAACAATTTCTGAGTAAAGGTTGTGCACATCGGACCTGTGTTGCCCCACTATTTGCGGGAGCTCTAAACGCACTAGGGTAATGTTGCTGAGGTTGTTCGATGCTCCCTAATTTCTGGTTTATTTGATTAGCTTAGAGTACATGTGAGATGTTTCATTCCATATTTCAACTCGTGCTTCATGCATTTTATGCTTTATTATGATGCAAAAGGGGATCCTTGCTGTCCAAAGAAACAAAGATAGCCAGTGCGTCCGAAACATTACATAGGTCTTCTGCTCTTCTGTCATAAAGAAAATTGCTCCTTTTGTTTGTTTTCAATTAATTTTCTATATGGGCGGATGTCAGGTAGGAAAGGATGAATTTGGCTTCATGTTAGCTGACATCTTGAAGCAGAATAACGTCGATAATTCAGGCATGAGATTTGATCCTACAGCCAGGACAATGCTGGCGTTTATCACTTTGAGAGATGATGGAGAGCGTGAGTTTCTGTTCTATCGTAATCCAAGCGCTGATATGCTACTTCATGAATCCGAACTTGATAAAGACTTAATCGAGAAGGTATGTTTATAACATAAATTCTTGTACGAGACGTTCTCTCTCTATTTTAGTTCGAGACCGTCTGTTTATAATAATTATTATTATTATATAGCTACTTCAGACACTTCCTTTTCTTTTGCATCAAACATTTTGCTTTTAATTAAACTTTGATGTAGGCAGGAATCTTTCACTATGGTTCAATTAGTTTAATAGATGAACCTTGCAAATCAGCACATCTTACTGCAATGAAGATTGCAAAGAAGGCTGGTGTTTTCCTTTCTTATGACCCCAATTTGCGGAAGCAATTATGGCCATCAGAAGAGGCTGCTCGTGAAGCCATAATGAGCATTTGGAATCAAGCAGATATGATTAAGGTATGATTAAGAAATTCATGGATTAATGCGAATTCACGATGTCATGACTCATGATGAATCACTCTCAAATTACCTGGCAGGTCAGTGAAGATGAAATTGCCTTCCTGACGGAAGGTGAGGACCCATATGATGACAACGTTGTTATGAAGCTCTATCATCCTAATCTTAAGCTGTTGATTGTGACTGAGGGTTCAGCAGGGTGCCGATACTACACTCAGGTATGGATTCCATTCTGTAGGACTGTATCCTACTATCCTTATAATACTCCTATATAGCATTGCTATATGCTTATGACATATATTTAAGCCATGTTGCGGAGACACTCGTCTGAGTATCAGACACAAGAGAGTATCTAAGTGTTGGACATTGTAAATTTGTAATGACTTGATTTCTTAGACATGGTAACATTGTCCTAAAATGAGAGCACGGCCGTACGGGGACGTGTCTTCACAATAAAAATCCTACGAGTATATGTTTGAATATTTTGTTTTTGTTAGGGTAAAACATTGATTTATGAGAAATAAGTTTTGTTATCATCAAATATCATACCAAATGCTCCATACAGAATATTTCTGCTGTTTTTGTCACGCGCGTCTCTCTCTTTGGTTCTTCTTGGAGTAACGTCGGGTATGGAATCTTACCCTTGTCTTTGATGATATGTTGCGGACGGGTGCGGCTCCATAAGCGAAGGTCAAAGAATCCAATTAACTTATGGTCTAGTATTGAATTAATTCCTAAAACGCCATTTTCTTGGTTTCTCGAATCGTTTTCCATGCTGATAGTAAAATTGTCGATTTTGCAGGCATTTAAGGGCAGGGTTGGTGGTGTGAAAGTGAAACCTGTGGACACAACTGGTGCAGGAGATGCATTTGTGGGGGGAATTTTGAGCAGCCTGGCTTCTGACTTGAGTTTGTTTAAGGTAAAACTTTTGCAGGATTCAGATCCATGTATATATCTCTGATGAAGTTGAGTAGTCTGGCTTCTAACTTGAGTATATTTAAGCTAACGAATCTCGAACCCAGCTCATGAGTACTACTTTTCAGTAACTTTACCAGCTCGTTTAGTCACATCTGTAATTTGAATATTTCGTATGGTAATTATGTTTCTTTTTAGATACAACTGAGGTTGTGTATGATAGAAATGAGTTTGGTGCAGGACGAGAAACGGTTAGTTGAAGCACTGCGGTTTGCAAATGCTTGCGGAGCTGTAACCGTCACAAAGAGAGGAGCAATTCCCGGCTTACCTACTAGAGATGAAGTCCTCCAAATACTTGACCAAAGCTCTACATGATGCTCTCTCTTTTTGTATTGTTTTCTGGATCATGTAATAGGGTCTATGCATACCTTTGTAACTCTAACTTATGTTTGTAGCTGCAAGCTAATGTAATGCCTAGGCTATCAAATAGGTTTCTTTTTTCGAATATTATTTTTCCACATTATTTCTTCATTTTCTACACATGTGCGAGAATGAAAAAATAAATAAATTGTATTCCATGATTATTGTAAAAATGGTATAGATTCTAATGACACTACCCTTCTAATTGATGATTCAATAGGGCGTTTGATTGGCTATACATAGTGCGTATAGTTGTATAGTTGTTGACAATTAACAAAGTGTATCTACAACATTGCTAGTTAGATAATGGGATAAACAATTGGTAAACCCTAATTCTTTCAACAAAATATATTTATAATTAATATATAACAAATTTACTTCCACTAATGACTTGATTTGATTTTAGGTGAAAATGCATGTATAAGACTTAATTTGTTTCGGTTTATAAAAAGGGTATGATATTGAAAATTAATGAAAAATTGTATGTGAAAAAGTAAAATCCGTATACGAAAAAGTAATTTCGTATTTTTATGTTACAAAATCTCATTGAAGGCCTTCTTAACCCTTACGCTTACAAAATCTATTAATTTTTATAGAATCTCATTGTTAGGTCCATCGCCTTCACCACTTTGTCACATTAATGTAAAATTTGCAACACTGATTCTGAACAATCGGACCGTGATGTAAGTTATATTCCTAAATCCTAAGCAAAGCTAACGCATGTAATCCCGTAAACTAGGCGTGTTTTTTTTTTGTTGTTGAAAGGGAGGCACAAGGTCATTTTATAGTTTCATGAGATTTAAACTCAGGTCATGAGCACTCTAGCCACTGGTGGTGTAATTTTGGAGCTTAATAATAAAATTTTCGTGTTGTTTTAAGGATTATGGGCTTTACTATCAAATTTGTTAAGGCAGATTAAAAACAAATTCGAGCACTGATTAACGATCAACAATGGCGAACACTTCAATCCTCGAGAAGTAGCTCTCGTCATCGCCTTACTATGAAGGTTTCAAAGTCTCATTTTATTTACCTTTTTTTTATTGTTTTCTCTCAAATTATTAGTTAATTCTATTTCATCTTAATCTTTCTTTGTGATGTACAGTTTTTCAGGAATAAGTACTTAAAAAATGTAAGCACCGAATCTCGCAACTATATAATTTTTGAATTTTGATATTTTGAGCAAGTTTTTGATTATTATTGTGTAATTGCTTGAATTTTGGAAGGTGTTGATGTTTGTTTGTTTTACATTTGCTTCGTTTCTCTGTTATTTTAAAATTATTTACTTCAACTTCTAGTGATTAGCATGTTAATAAGTGTGCTTTAAAATTTCGGTGTTCAGGAGTATAAGGATACTGTATGTGATCTTCTGAGCACATATTAGGAATTGTGAGGAATTTTCGAGGGAAGGCGGTGCGTTACGGTGCACATTACTAGCACATTGATCATTTCTGGTAAATGC
Source organism: Heliosperma pusillum (assembly GCA_022085475.1). Classification (NCBI taxonomy): domain Eukaryota; kingdom Viridiplantae; phylum Streptophyta; class Magnoliopsida; order Caryophyllales; family Caryophyllaceae; genus Heliosperma; species Heliosperma pusillum. Next base: position 31,183 of record JAIUZE010066540.1, on the reverse strand, counting down.
AATTAAGTGTATGAAGTTGTTGAAATTGTATAGGTTCTAGACTATATAGTTAGAAATGCAGTCTTCTGATAAAGGACTTAGCTGCTATACTACTCGGACTTATTTAGAAGTATCGCTGTGGTATGCAAGATTGGGAGGTAATATGAAGGATTAAGAAACTTAGCTTAGTTGATGCACCAAATAAAAGCATTCTAGTTGTCGTAGTTTGAAGGATATGAATGCTCAAAGATCAACTATACCAAAGTTATTTATTGTATAGATCAACTTAGCTTAGTTGAGACATGAATGGCTGGCTTTATAATTGTTGACGCAATTTGAGATGATGCCTATTTACTGTCTCTATTGAATTTATGACATACAGAGTATTTAGACAGTACGATTTTAGTTGCCCTTTGTTTGGATGCGTTAAGGATATAAAGAGAAGGTGAAGTAGCGTGAATTGTGAGTGAAAAACTGATGTAACTGGCTCTTGTAGGGGCTGAGATTCGAGACTGTGAGTCTACGGTTTCAAGGGTGTTTAATACGTCCTTTCAGAATTTTTACTGCTGGTATGACGACTCCTTGAAACACACAATTGATCAAATACGCATAGGAGGGTGAAGATAAATTTATGTTTTATGAGGTCTAGAATGCTTCTAACGGGGTTAAGGAGGATTTTTTTTTCCCGCTCGAATATCATTCTTTATTAAGCTAGTTAGAATTCTATTACGCAGTTAAATCTAATCGATAATGGTATACTGTTTAAACATGAAAGGTTGGAAATCGATTTTGGAACTCAGGAATCGCTCCTGATTATTTTATACCTTAGAGAAAATTCTCGTCTCCTTTTGCTTCCTCACTCCCCTACCCTAGTCATCTTCTCAACTTTGGGTCTCATGTACCTCTTTTCTTACAATGTTCATTGTCTATGAAGACGCAAAGTGTTGTGTGTTAGCCCTTCAAATCAGGTTGGAGTCGAGTCAGTTTGAATCTGTTTTATGCAATAGTTATCAGGGCCTTTCTGTTATGGATTGGGTAGTTTAAGACTGGGTACGGTTCTATTGGCCGGATTTTTCTATATGCATATTTCGTTGTTTCCTTTCAATTATCTATAAATCCGGACATAGTTTTGTTTGAATATAAAGAATAATCAATGCTGCATTATTTTTTGTAACTTTGAATACACAAATTCGTACTTTACATATCTCTCATAAATGCCTGGATATTTTACAGACTTATTATCTCTGTTTTGTATGATGCACCTAACTCTTGCATTGTCACTCAGTTTGCTCTCCGACAGTTCACTCGCACTTCTCCTACTTCACTTACACCCACATTACCAAGCTTTACCATTGAGCGTGCAAATTCTTGGAAAAACAAGTTTTGATCTTGGGAGAATGACTCAACTATCGCTTTGGTCCTTTCATCAATATATAATGATTGATCTGATAAAAACACCCCTTTTCCCGCCACGAGTTGTTTGTAGTAATCATTATCGAATCGTGTTGCAGTAGAGTCTAGAACCTGTTCTGCATCTCCATTAGAGTTTGTGTTTGGACAGTTATTCTTTAACATGCTGGCAAAGTTAGAATTCATGCTAGGGTCAGTGTCGTGTACTGCGCTGAAGTTATGGAGACGAGGTAAGAAAGATGAGCAGTGTGAGAAGCCTAGTGTATGGCCACCGGAGAGAGTAACCATATCTTTAATCTCCAAACCTCTTTTAGCAAAGCTTTGGATGAGTCCAGTCACATTCAAGAAAGGGGCTGGAAGATTGATTGTGTCGTTGGCTTTAGACACCCTGCCATCTTTTCTTCCTTTGAGCACACTCCAATACGGCCCTCCACTCTGTGATAGACAAGGGAAAAACAAAGGCAAGAGAGATCTAAGATAGGCTAGGATGAAGAAATTAAGTTTTAGGGAGGCTGTCAGTGTTTATTTATTTGAGAATCACCCAAAAATCTTAAAAACTCATCACACTTAATTAGAGGGAATACTATAAGAACATCATTGCACAAGGGTTTCTGCAAATCACGGGGTGAATGGGGTTTGGATGTACGTAGCGTTACCTCTGCATTAACATTATGGAGACGCTGTTTATGGATGACACAATGAAAATTGTATCGAGCATTACATTAATGCATAAAATACCCGGCTGATTTGCAATATGAAGAACAACAATAGAAGAAATGAATGTAAGTAATGGTGGAAACTTACCATAGTGACAACGTCTCTTGCTGCAACCGCAATAATGTCAGCACAGGAGACTGTGCCTGGACAAGCCTTCTCAAGCTTAGCTTTTGCATCGTCAATGACATAGAATGCTCTGACTGAAACGTTAGGAGGCCCATCCTTTTCTGCTTTGTTCTCCGGCGTTGAGTCCAGTAAAATTGATGCATCACATCCCTGTTTTAATTTAACTTATTACTTAACCATGTAAATACAAATGAACTGTACATTTTGGAGTAAGGAGAAGGGACTTACCCTAATGAAGCAGTCATGGAAGAACATGCGAAGAAGCCGAGCTGGGACTTTAGGATCATATATTGTGGCATTACGCACGGTCTGAGCTATTATGCTCTCGGCTTGTGGACATGTTTGATCATAATATTGTCCATCCAATGCTGCTTGAGCGTAGAAGACTGTAATTGAGAGAAGTAAAAGGGTTGTAACGACGGTAATTTTAGTAGCCATTTGGTATTTGCGCAACTTAAAGAGGGATAGAGAAGTTCTGTAAGGTTTATGATGATGGAAATGCTATAAACAGAGATGCTCTATTTATAGTTATTTGTACTGTGTGATAGAGACACATCATATTTGGAGTAGAGGAATGCTCTAATCTTTTAAGTTACTCATTGAACTTAAAAAGTAAAAGTATTAGAAACTATTATTTGTTCTTAGTGTGCTTTAAGAAAAAGTTTACGACAGTTTTTCATTAAGTTTTGCGTCAATTTCTGTGTGTGAAAATTACGTGCTTTAGGTTCAAGCATATAGAGAGAATGCTGGTTAGCCACATCAGATCTTCAGCTACTATTCTTTGATTATGATGATGTTTTTGCATATCTATACGGAAAATGAGATAGTGTCACCAGCTAATATCGAGACTCAGTATCACCTCCTCACATACAATATGTAGGGTCCATTAAAAATGATGGACGATATATAAAGCCATGAGAGGGCACACCCTGCCCATGACCGTATTTTCATAGACGGGAAATTGGACTGATTATTTATTTTTAGGTTAATGGTCTTTTGATTTTGATTCCAGGGTTCTAACAGGAGCGCTTTTAACACTAATATTTGTCGAATTATTTGCTCCGAATATTTGGTGAAATGCTGTGTTGCTAAGGTGTTCACCAAATCATAAAAAAGATTGAATTCCAAGGTGATGGCAGACTGTTGAACATAGTATTTTTCTTATTTTAGAAATAGTAAGGTATCTTAGGAATTGGATGTCACCAAAGGAAATACTGTTGGTTCATACTGAACTATCAGAAGAGATATGGGGGAGAGCTTAGGATGGAGTACGGTTTGGTGAGACCTGGAGTACATGCATCTTCACGTGAAGTACATCATAAACAATTTCCCAAATTGTGATCCTTGCTTTGTTACCTTTTTTATTTGCAAACGAAACTCTCGACGTTAGAGTTTAGACTGATTCTGGCTGGTTGACAGGGTCTCAATGAGTGAAGGTGGTCATAATGCGCGATTGCGCGCGAATGGGTTGATTGGTTGAAGGGAGACTTCCTTCTAGGGTGGTTAAAGTTAATGTAAGATGTGTTATTAAACAATATGACAAGTGAGAGCACTTGAACTAAGTTGTACCGCATGAATAGGACTTAATTCTCTATGTATATGGCGAGCTTTTGATAAACGCTTGATTTAGTGACTTTTAAACGGCCTCTACTACCGTCACCGGAACTTTCTAGGAGGCTTGTTGATTTGTTTGGGTCTTTGCTCACACGTCCCTATAAAAGGCTTTAAATTTCTTTCCATGAGATAGGTTTCGAAGGATGGGCTCGTTTGCATGAGATAGGTTTATATTTCTTTCTTTGAGATAAGTTTCAAAAGGGAAAGGAAAAGTGTTTTCGGTTGGCTGGTGGTGTGTGTGTAGTCAATGGTTAGCCGATTCACGGTAGGTTTAGGAGGTGGCCTGGAATGAGAGTGGTGTATTAGTGAATGGGTGTAGAAGTTGATGAAAAGGCAACGACAAGCGGACAATTTGGGACTTGTGTTAGTAGACATGTTCTTGAAGAAGAAAACGTACAAAACATGCTGAAATAACTAGAAAATGAGTAGCTAGCGCAAGATACATAGGCGTATTTGTTGAAACTCGGCCAATTTCTATATAGTAAACTTGGTCAAAATTTTATCTATGAACGTATGAAGTATAGATATCTCATAAAATTTTTTAACCTTGCCGAGTTACTTTTGTTTGTATCATATCCATAAATGAACAAACATAAACAATAAAACATACTCCGTATTACCGATGTTAATGGAGATAATCCAAAAAGAAAAAAAAATCCTAACATTGAGATTTAAATCAAAATCTAGAAGACTGTAACTAAAAGAAAAAGAAAAAGAAACTTGTAGCAATTGAAATTGGATCTTGCATACTGCCGAAAACAAAATTCCTTGTATGGCAAGGTCCAAATGTTATTGTTGTATTCTGCGAATAACTGTCTATACCTTGCGCGCGCAAACTTTCCCGAGATATGGACCATGTTGGGGCAGCAGCGGCACCTAACATTGGTTGTGGTGTCGACAAGGTGAGCTGCCTGTCCGGAGAGGGTGTGGATACCAGTAGAGATAACAACAGCTTCAATCTCACCTCGTGTGCATATTGAACCAGAGAGAAGCTTTTCTCCAGGATCCCTTGTCACAGGGAGGTGGAGACCCTAATCTTGTGACAAAGGATCGCCTTGGAGAAGATATACATCGCAGGGACAATGTCTCCCAATTTAATGTCGGTAATGTCTCCTGGTACCAATACGGCAGCTTTCGAGTCCTTCCATTGTTTATCACTCAGCACCTTACACTTGGGACTAACATTAGCCCTGAAAAAAAAATTCATTTTTGTCTTGTAATTTGTTGGGTCCATATAATTTGAGCATGTGGGCTGCCTCTTTGGAGGGTACACGGTACACCCTCCCGCGTACATTTCAAATTCTTATCGGAGCAACGGTTTCATTGGCAATGTAAAAAGCTTCCTTAAGAGTAGTTGGTAATGGCCTTATTCCAAGTAGAATAATTATCACCCGTGAGGAGATATTTGGAAAGAGAATTACTCGGGCATTGGAAGGATGTAAATAATAAATAGACGAGGCATCGTGAATAAGTTGGATCTTTTTCTTTTTCTTTATCTCCATGCCATCCCCTGAGATATTGTTCGAAACGATAGACCACAAGAGAAAAACTTAATTAGCAAAAGATGATTCTCCTTTGCGGCTACTATGTAGAGAACAAGAGAACGATAATTGGATTATTGATTAATGATTGTTGTATTATTTTGTATATAAAAGGGTAATAATTTTCATATAACTAAAAGAATAAGTCAACTCTACAATTTTTTCGCTCAATTTCTTTTGCATAGATTACATAACTAAATTGGGCCTATAACATGTAAAATATGATTAACATGATTGAAATATGATCTTAGTAATATTTCTATAACATGTAGTTATGTAATCTTAGTAATATTTCTACATGTAAAATATGATTAACATGATTGAAGGCTTGAAGCGAACAAATCTTTCACCCTTATATATAAAATATATACCAAATTATATATTCTTACACTATTTAACCGATTGCTATAATTTTTACTCATTGTATTATTAATATTTTTAGTGCTTTATATGTTGACGCAAAGCATATAAAAACTTATCGCATATTTGTACTTTATGTATGAATTTGTTAATTTCTAGAAGTTTATACTATATTTTATTTTAATTTAATTTACATTGGTTATAAAAAAAATATGGATAGAGTGCTAAAACTTCTTTTTGTACCTCTTTAAATTAACATTATTAATAGTATATTTTATGAATGAATTCAAAAATAGAATTAAATTCCCATAATTCTATTGTCAATTTCTCTAATTTTCATATCTAAAAAATCGTGCTTTAGCATGGGATCTACACTAGTAATAATAATAATAATAAGAATATACAGATTCCTTATTTGTATATGTGAAACTCCTACTTTTCCTTAAATTAGGAGACACATCCCCTCACAAGTTGAGAGAATAACAGGGAAGAAGGGGGAGCAATATAGAGGAAGGGATATGGAAGCAAAAAGAGGATGAGGAGGAATAGGCGAACGAGGAGGCGGAAGGATGGAGAAAAGGAAGGAAGAGAAGGAGGAACAAAATAAAAGGATGGATTAGGTGATTCTAGGATGACTTATTGAAGAAGTTTCGAGCTCACATTGATCATGGGTTGAGACTCGTGATTGAGTTCAATTACATCAGGTATAGTGTTGTTCATAGATAATGAAGATGCAGGGGGAGAGGATGACAATGGCGGAAAGGTGGAAGTTGCTACTTTTTAGCTATAAATATTGTCTTGGAAATTGGCTTTATTTACAAATTGCTCGTTATAACTTTTATTTCAGTTATCCTTATTTTAAGGGGTGTCAGAGAGTACCTAACATTTAGGGTCGTTTGCACCAAGGTACCTAACAAATGTTTTTGCCCAGGAGTATCTAATATTTATGATTTGGTTACTAGCTAGTACCAACTAACTTTTTCCGTAAAAAAAAGTCAATATTCTGTCTTGACTTGACGAAAAATCATGATGCAACAAATTATTCTAATTTCTCTCTTCAATAACTTATTTCAAACTAAATACCCATTAAACATAATTTTCTGTTCACCACCTCCACCTCCAATTCAACATCCATATCTCCTCTTACCCATTCTAACCCCTTTTTTTCTTCACTTTCACCTCAAATAACCTCTTACTCTCTAAATAAACCGAACATCCACTCCCCACAACGACATTACCTCCCAATCAACACAGCTCCTCCAAAACCTCCAACAACATCTTCACCTCCATAGTCAACCCATCATCGCCTAATTAACCTAAGTCGGGAGAGATTGAGTGTGGTCGGAGGTGGTTGATGATGATTGATTGGTTTTGAGATGAGGGGGCTACTAATTGGATGTTAATTAGTTTGGCTATGGAGTATGGGGATAAGAATGAAAATGGGTGGATAAGAGAAGAGTTTAAGTATATTGGTTTTTGAAAGGAAATGTTAAAAATTAAGTTGAATCTTTTTTTTTCTTATCTCCATTGCCATCCCCTGACATATTGATCGAACCAATAGACCACAAGAGAAAAACTTAATAAACAAAAGATGACTGCCCTTTTCGGCTACTATGTAAAGAACAAGAGAACGATAATCGATAAGAAACTAACAAAGGACAGAAATATTACTTGATTAAAGGCTTAGAATGGAGTATGATCAACCCAAGATACTAGTGAAAGTATCACAAACAACCAAACTCTTTCTTACAACCCTTCTAAAAGATCAAAAACTACTAGAGTTTTACTAGAACAAAAGAGAGAACTAAAGAGAGAACTAAGAGAGGATTTTGAGTATGAGATGTCGTGAAATTGTGCTGGGGTGCTCTTCTTATATAGACCTTGGAAGAAGCTTGAAATCAATACCCATCAATATACCTCATAAGTTGGAGGGAGTCCAAACGAAATGCGAGTAAAAATAGACGTCCCCGATCGAGTTTAGGTGTCCCTGATCGGGGATGCATGTTTCTAGGTGTAGTTGCTTCATCTTCCCTTTTTCACGCTTCCCCATGTATGCAAACCAGATAGGGGATATGATATCTTATTTCAAAAGATTTCTTTGAGTGCTTATCATTGACTTTCATGTCCCCTACGGTATAGAAGATAGTGCTAGGGGACGCGGAATCTCTTTATTTTGAGCCTTTGTTTGATTATCAAATTCCTTCTTCGGGATGGGCCATTGCTACCATGCTACTATCATTTTGACCAAGACTTGCTTCTCATAGCTACGGGTGTTGAGATGAGTGCCAAAAAGGCAGGAGAAGTCGCAGAAACCGCATTATTCCAATAAGACAAGACAAAACACACAAATCTACTACAACACGGGATTAGCTCACAAAACCACTATAAATAGTGGAAATAACATGTACAATCGAGCCAAACGAGGGGATAAAATCACACAAATATTACACTTATCAATAATCAACCCTGATTTTGATGTTCAAGCTTCATTTGTTTAAATATTTTTTAACACTTGTACTTTGATGTAGTGTGTTATTTTTAGTGTGAATTATACTCTACCTTACACTATAAATACCATACTAATTTCATTTGAAAAAGTGTGCAAGTGCAACAACAAACATTTAAAAAAAAAATTGAGTTTTATCGAGTAAATTGTCTTTGCAAACGTCACTTAATATTCCATACTTGAATCTTTTTGCAAAACTATTTTCTTAAGTTTTACAAAGAGCTAGTTCGTTGCATCAAAGTACGTATTATTTTCGTTGATCTCGTGTTAGTACTTAAATATTATCTACACTGTTCAATTGTGTGAACATATTGAGATTTGTGAGACCTGTAACAAAACCGAGATAGAACTAACCAAGTCTTGAGATAAAGTTATCTTGAACAACTAGCAACTTGAAAAGGTTGGGGAAGTCTCTTAGCGGATTAGCTTTGAGCATAAGTCTTATTACGGAGTAGCTTTAAGCAAATAACAACCATTCGGGGTTTTAATTTGTATGAGTTTAATTCTAAAACCTTCAATAAAATAACGGTGGACGTAGGACGCGGAGTAATAACCGAACCAATTTTAAAAATATCGTTGTGTTGTCTATTTATGTTTTTATTTCCGTTGCACTCTTAATACAATGTCGATTCCATTGTGACTTCATCTAAATATTGTTCAAGTGACCAAAAAGTATCCACAAATTATTGTTTCAGACGGTCTTAAGTTAAGACGTACTCACAACCGATTAAAATAATTTTAGAATGAAAATGGGCTTGTGAGAGGTCTTAACTTAAGATCGTTTTAAACAAGACCTACCCGTGTAATTCCTTTGTGTAATTGTCTTATGTGAGTTTTTGCTTCAAATGAGTGGTATATTTAATTGCGTAATTGTTTTGTACTCGTATGAATTCTTACTTAAAATTGAAAATATTGAAGCTCTACATACTATACCGTGTAGATTGAAATCATTATGAACGAGTTACGACTTACGAGTAGTTCGGCCAAACTTACTAAGTTAATCGCATTTTAAGCTGCAACAACGACCATTATATCTGTAAGACTATCTTTCTTCACTTTGTTCTTGTTGTTCCAACCTTGGAGATGTCTTTATATGACATTCAGAAACAAGGTATTAACATTGTGTATATCCGACAATCATCCCTTAACACTTGACGGAGCCATGATTGGATGTCAACGTGGATGGGAAATTCCAGCGGGATTGAATGACTCATGTATCAAGTCAACTACAAGAGAGAGGAAAAAAATCAACTTAGAAACTTCACTATCGCAAATTCTCAATGAAGACGGACACTATTTGTCACAAGCTGAAAACGGATAGTGTGCCTCTAACAATATGCAAGTAGTAATAACGATAAGTGGATGACAAATGGATCCCCCTACCTGCCCTCTCACTTGCATATTGTGAGAGGGACACTATCTGTCTTCAGCTTATGACGGATAATGTCCTTCTTTAGTGAGACATGCTGCTTCAATTTAAATCCTTATAGTCTAGTCGGCCCGGGTTCGGCTCGGTCCAGTTTAGGTTAGGTCCATTCGGGTTTGTCAATTTATCGGGATAATTTGAGTCGGGCGGGGGTCCTTTCGGGTTTCAGGTCTGTTTCGGGTTTGTTGGTCGGGTCATTTTCGGGTTAACGGTTCGGGTTATTTTTGGGTCAATAGTTATTTAGGTCGAGTTAGTTCGGGTCGGCATAATATGAGTCGGCTTCTAAGAGATCCTAATTTTGCCACGTGTCGTTATATAATGTTCAAGATAATTTTTTTTATGTTATTGTATAGAACTGATTTAAGGTATATTCAATATTAACCCGTCAAATTAATGTAATAGCATCAAATGTAATTCAATCTAGTTTGTTCGGGTCATTTAGACCGGGTCACTTTTGAGTTGGGTAGTTTCGAGCCGAGTGGTTTTAGGTCAGGTTATTTTGGGCCGGGTCAATTACGGGTCTAGTGGAACTCGGGTCAAGTTCGGGACAGGTCCGGCCGGGTTAATTCGGGTTTTGGGTTTAGAGCTCAGGTTAGTTTCGGGTCTCAAGTCGTCATTTGGGTCGGGTTACTTTTGCCAGGTCTAAATAAGAGTACCCACTAGACCACTAGTTTCCACTGCAACTATCCACTACCCATTCCGGTTGATCAAGATGTAGGGACTAGTGCGTTTAATGGGGTTTTATTACTCCCTCCGATCGAGACCAAATGCAACACTTGCTTTTGGCTAGCTTCGAGGTTATACTTTAACCGTATTTTTCTTCATATAGACGTTACTTTTTGTAAATATAAAATAAAATTTTTGAAAGACTTTTTCATAACAAATCTCTATATATATTAGTTTTATCTTTTAAAAATCATAATTTTAACGAAATTCTTAATCAAAGTTTTCAATATTAGTCTATCAAAAAGTGCGTTATATTTCATCTGGATTTGAGGGAGTATTATTTTCCAACCTGCTATTCGACATCGACAAATTACTAAATAACGTCGACAAAAAATAATGAACTACCTAAAACGCTCCTCCTTCTAACTTTCCCTTTATAACTCCCAACACCAACTCTTTTGATATAATTCCCAAAACTAGAATCGCTCACCAAAAATTTAAAAACCGTTTTTGAAATATATTTTTTCCGTCATCATCGTTTGACTTCCAACACCACCGCTTCAATTCCGACAATTCCGCCACCAAGTTCAACGATTCGACAATGTAAGTGCTCTTGATTACTTGAATTTTGTTTTAGTTTTTGTAATTTGTTAAGAGATTTAGATTTATTGTAGTTTTAATTATTGTTAGAACGGTATAGATCGATCCCCCGAACCATAGCCAATGTATGACGGAAAATTTGAAAAAAAAAAAAGTGTCGGCTTTGAACTGGGCGTGGAACAATCACGTCCAGACCTAGGTCCAGGCGTGACGGTTTCACGTCCAGACCTAGGTTTGGGTGTGACGGGTTCGCGTCTGGTCCTAATTTCCGTCATTCCGCTATAGTTTAAAAAAAGAAATTAAATATCTTTAAAATCAATTAATTAATGTAAATCCCCTAATTTTAATTTTTATTTGTGATCAGATGGTCGGTAAAGGGAAGGGGTTATTTACTAGTCGAGTTGAAAACTGAGATGTCAATGCATCAGCACGTGGTCGGATGACGAACCCGATTGTGAGTGAGGTAGCTCCGGTAGTTGGAGAGGGTAGTATTCATTCGTGGAATGATGATGACTTTGCGGAGGCGGATCGAGTTGTGGAGAAGGTGGAGCAAGAAGGGTCGTTGGGGACGGGGTTAAGAAGATAGTTCTAATAGCGTAGTGGCCCCAAAGAAAAAGAAGTCGGACAAGGACACCTCTTGGATCATTACAGATCCTGTCTCTGGTGCACCACTGATATCTTATGTTATTCCTAGCTTTTAGGGTCACATTGCCCACAAATTGTGGGACACTCCTAAAGAGGGTGGACGTCCAGTATTGACGGGTTACCACCGATTCGGTAAGATGAAAGTGTTGAATAAATGAAAACTACCTAAAGGGGTTATGGGATTATCGGGACTACTGGTCTTTCGCACCTTCGTGGGTGCATGGCTGAGCACTTGAACATGCCTCTTATTTCTTATTTCCTTGAGAGGTGGCAAACGGACACCAACAGTTTATCACGACCATAAATCTCAATCACGATATGTGGCGGAGCTTTGCATTTCTCTAAGTAACTTCAACAATTTTCATTTTAAATTTGCAATCACACCATTGGAACGACGTGTTAGCCCTAATTAACGTGTCCTCATCCATATTTTTGGGACGTCTTCCACCTCTACGACATACAAAATAATCAACACGAAGCTCCGTCTTGCGACTCCGTCTCTTGTTGCTTTCTCTTTTAATGCCAAACCCGAGTAGAAGTGCGGTTTGATATGCCCAATTAAAACCTTCTTTACTTGATATGAATTCTCGGTTTGTAGTAAAATGCTCGGAATAGTCGACACCATCGCTACCAAAATCCTACACGATTTTCAAAAAATATCGCGTAAGTAATAGCAAAAAAAATATACAAATCGTCACAAACCGAGGCTTGAACGTGTATCATTCACGTCCAAACGTAGGCCTGGACGTGTATCATTCACACCTGGACCTAGGTCTGGGCGTGAACAGTTCACGTCCAAACCTGTTCAAGCCCAGACCTAGGTCCAAGCGTGAACAGTTCACGTCCAAGCATAGGTTTGGGCGTGAATGATACACGTCCAAGCCTCGGTTTGTGACGTGTATTAATCGTCAAATATATTTTTTTTCTTGATAAAACGTTAAAAGATAAGAATACGTCATTCAAACGTAATCATACCTCATGAAAATCGTCACTAGCTTCTTCGTTGTTGAATTGTCTACTTTGATCGTTATAACCGTCATTGGTTGACATTAAATTTAGAAAGATGGTAAAAAACCGTCGTAAATTACTTTGGGTGAAAAAACCGTCTTATGGTGAAAAACCCGTCATATGGTGAAAAACCCGTCTTTTTATTTTGCTTTATAATTTTAGAAAGAGGTTAGAGAGATAATATAATAGTGAAATAATGAAAGGGTAATGTTGGAAACTCAATACAAATTGTCGACGTTATTTAGTAATTTGTCGACGTTCTTTAAGACGGTCCATTATTTTATCTATCCGGGCTAACTAAACTGGGCCCAAATAAGGCTGCATCATAAACCGGACCCTACAGTAGTGAGCCCATAGGACATAAAAAGGGGGCCAAGTCGGCCAACCCAGCAAAAAGAGAGCTGGAATTGAGGACCACCAAAGGGACCCGTCTAGAGGAGTGGAAAAGGGCTGCTGGGCCCACACAATGGACCACATATCACATGACAGCCCGCCCAACTGGGGTGGGGTGGTGGTCCCCACTATCCTCGAACCATTCTGCTTGGTCCACGCGCCCCCACATTTACTTGTTGACCCACCTTTGTGGGTCCCATTCTTCACACAAAGCTACCCATTATCTATCTCCAAGTGGGAGTGGTGGGGTCCATCTACACGTGCACCACTTCTCCTCACGTGCCTCCTAGCCCCTTGTTCTAACCTTTTTTTTAATTATTTTTTTCTTTTTGTATCATTTTTTTGAGGTGGGTCCATGGATAACTGTACAAACTAGAAGATGGTACCCACCAAAATTAAACCCATGAAGCTGTGACCCCACACCTTTTTCATTAAGCTTTTGTAAACTTTTCTTTTGAAGAGGGTGGAGACGCCTTTCCTCCCTCACTTAGTCTTGTTTACGATATTCAGAAAGTCTCGTTTGTGATCATTATAAGCTCATGGTCTCGCTCTCTCTCACTCATTTTCCACTTGTAGCTTGTAAAAGGTCACAATCTTGTGACGAAAAACATTTGTTACAGACGAGAATTTACTAAAATTTATACATCAGACTGCAAGCGTGAAATGAAATAAGAGCATGTTAATTTCTAGGCATTTTGTTTTATTTGTTTCTTCTCTCAAACCAATACAAGATTTTGCCTTCCTTTATATTTTGCCTTGAATTAACTTTTGTATTCGATAGTCATATACGGACAACAAAGCAAGGAAATATAGAAATGTGAATGTGTGACGTTGTTTTACTGATATAATCTTCGCTTATTGTTGATATTCACAGTACAAGATAGGTTAAGAAAATTAATGCATAAATTTGTTGAATATAAACCATAGAAATGAAACATAAAATTCAACTTTATTAGTCCATAACAAGGTCCTAAAACTCTAACTAAAACTTTACAAACACATAACAAAAGGACATCTAAATAAGCATTAGGCATAGTAATAAAAAGAACCGCAAATCTCCCTTGTGACGGGTATATCCGTCAAAAGCTTGTGACGGGTCAAGTATTACTCATTTGGATAGATAAGACAAATAAAAATGTTACTCCCTAGATACTTTACTTTTTTGTCTTATCTAACTAAATGGATAATATTTAACCCGTCACAATCTTGCGACGGATACGCAAGCTGGGGGAGAAAGCTTTACTAGTTAGCTAGCTAATGAATACCTAAGAATATTCCACCAATGAAATCTACCCAACAATATGTCATGGGTCCAACAATATCCCACACGTTTTAGTGAGCAATCTCTACTTCTTGACCCTTCAAACTAAACCATAATTAGAACTAATTTTCAACAACATATATTAAGATTAAGATGATGATGATGATGTCATGATGATGACAATTTGAACCCAAAATGTCAAACTCCTTGTTGTGATGATGAAGGTGTACTAATTGTTGTTGTTGTTATTGTTGTAGTACTACTTCCTGACCCTGCAGCTTGCTGTCCTTGTACTTGTACTTGTTGTGGCTGTTGATCACTGTAATTAATTGGCCTACCACTCATCAATTGCAACTCCCTCTTATCATTACTTGTCTCGTGTCCCGCAATTGCCACCTCGGCCGGGTTATAATAACCCGGCCGAGACGAGAGGGTAAATACAGGCGTAGCTGTTGCAGCCGGGATAGCCCAAAACTGACCCTGTTGAACTCCCTCGGCTGCAACATGAGCCGAACCAGAGGGCAACATAAAGAATGTTGCCCCCTGGACAGCATTAGCAGGCCAAACAGGTACAAACCCGCCTACACCTTCTAGTCGGGTTTGTGCCTGTAGTCCTAACCCGTTTGTTGTTACAACAAAGGGGTTAGTACTAGTATTATTAGCCGTCATAATTGGCGCTAACCCACTAGACATACTAACCCCACCACCCATCCTCCGCCGTTTTGTCCCACTAGAATCATCCTCATTCCCCACAGACGTCGTCGGAATCCTTAACGTTCCATTAACAGAAACCGCGATAGCGGGGACAGTCCCCGTCCCCGTAGCCTCAATAATAGAAGGCTCAGCCCTTTGAAGAAGCCATTGAATAGTCTCACCATCAGACTTATGACCAAGTTCCCGGGTCAACTGAAATATCCGGGCAGCGCAAGCAGCGGGCATTCGGATCCTCCTACCTCTACCTTCCACCTTGGTATGACGGTCCTTGGACGGACGTTTCCTAACAGTTAACGGGGTTACACCCATATCAAGTGAAACGACGTCGTTTGGCTCTTGTTTCAACGGCGTTGGAAGTAATTCCGTTTTAAAATCAATAGAAAGTTTATCAGATGGTTGGTTGTTGTAGTTGTAGTTGAAGTTGATTGTTGTGTTACTGCTATCCTCTTCATCATCGTCCTCATCGTTATCGTTATCGTCTTCGTCTTCGTTATCGTGTTGTGGGTGGATAATGATGTTGTTGGGGTTATAAGAGGAAGGTTGAAAATGCGCCATTTAGAAGGGAAAGAAGGGAATGAAGGGTTGGGGTTTAATGAAAAGATAGAGAGGGGAAGAAGAAAGGTGAAGTCAAGTGAACAAGTGAAGGAGGGTTTTGTTTGTTTGGATGTTTATTTATGTGACTTGCTTTGGTTTTGGTTGGTGGGGTCTTCTACTTTTGGACCCATTTATTTGCTTGCTTCAATTTCACCCAACTTGTAATATTGTGGAAGCTTAGAGGGCATATTCTCCCACACCTGCACCCCGATATATCGTCTTAAGTTAGGGATGATTAAACTATAGTCAGCTTGCTAAGTTTTGTTTATCTGGCTCGCTTTTTAAGCGACTTTGGGCAAAAAAAATAAAATAATAGCATAATGTATTAGAAAAATTAAAAGATTTCTCTTATATACATATGTGGATGATATTTGACCTCTTTTAGTATTAAGACAAACACCTCCGTCTAGGGAAAACCAGTTGATTAAAAATGATAAAAGCAAGTTCGGCCAAGCTCTATCTCGACTCAGCTGGTTAACACCACCCCTACTTGGGCGGCTGTAAAAAGTTACTTGCATAAGATGAAACAAAGTTACTTGGATCCAAATTAACACAAAATTAGTGAAATGGCAGGAATTTGAATAGTTGCAGACTTATACAAAAATGTTAAACCCGTTATTAGTTTAGTCAAACCTTGTACGAAATAAAATGAAATTTTTTACATGTCCATATTTGAAGTGATCATTTTAGCCCATATGTTTTTTTAGTACAGATATTTAATTAGTGAAACTATACATAATGAAATTTAGCATTTCCTAGCATTTGAGCCGACTTGTCTGGAGAGATTCTTTCCATTTTCTTAAAAGAAATGGAGAGATAACTTCCTAATTAATAGTTCAGATTACCATATACATGCATCGAACGGTTACATAATCTTTTTAAATGTAACATCCACAATAATAAGTCGAAAAGCAAGGCCAAACAAAACGCTCTAATTTGGATTTATCATATCTTTTTAAATGTAACTCCTTACATTCGAACCATCTCACTATATTTCTCAATATCCGAAAAAGAAATTGAGAAATGAAATAGATTGAAAAGATTAGGCAGTCTTCTTAACATTTGTATAAGAGTAAGGGTTTTTGTTATTTCACAAAGTTACAGATACATTGATATTGTAGGACATATTTATAATAATACATGCTAGGTTAGGGTTATAATACTTTCTGTATTTACAATGATATGAGAATATCATCCTTCTATTTTTACAGTGAGAACATAATAAACATCCCTTGATTTTAGGAGAGAATTGATCTTGTGATTATGTTGCTTGTTTTGTAGTGATATGGTTAATACGCCCCCGCAAGATGGACTTCTGGTCGGAGAGGCCTATCTTGTTTCTTAGCTCCAGATGTTGGTTTTTGTGGAGTGGCTTAGTGAGGATATCAGCTAACTGGTCTTTGCTTGCGATGTGTTGAATGCGAATGTGACTCTGTTGCAGCTGTTCTTTGACAAAGTGAAAGGAGAGAGCCATGTGTTTCATGCGCGAGTGGAATACCGGATTCTTTGCATAAAGAGTGGCGGAGATGTTATCGCAGAAAATTGCCGGAGGTTGGGTGACGGTGATGTGGAGTTCAGTGAGCAGGTTGCGAAGCCAGAGTGTTTCTGTTGTGACTGAGGCGACAGCACGGAATTCAGCTTCAGTTGTTGAAAGAGCAAGACCGCGTTGTTTTTTGGAAGACCATGATATAGGATTTCGTCCGAGGTAAATGATGTAACCTGTAGTGGAGAGGTAGTTATCTTTGTCGCCAGCGTGGTCTGCATCACAGAATGCATGAAGACGTGAGGGTGAGTTACGGTGCAGCTGGATGCCAAAGGTTTGAGTCCCTTGTAGATAGCGAAGGAGACGTTTTAGAGCAGTCCAGTGAGTGGCGGTTGGGTGATGAAGAAATTGAGCAAGACGGTTAATAGCAAAGGCAATGTCGGGTCTGGTTAGAGATAAATATTGTAAACTTCCTACTATAGCACGATAGTTGGAGTGGTCCTGTATTTGTCGGTGATCTTCTCGCGTAAGTGGTGGAGATGTGGCCATTGGTGTAGTATTTGGTTTGGCATCAATCATTTTGTATTTGGTAAGAAGATCGTAAACATATTTAGACTGATTGAGGTGTAAGCCAAGTGAGTTGGGTGTAACTTCAATGCCCAAAAAATACGATAATGGGCCAAGATCTTTTAGCGAGAAACGTTGTGCTAGTTTGTCAATAAAATATTGTAATTGTTGAGGGTGTGGTCCGGTGACGATGATGTCGTCCACGTAGATTAACATATAAATACAGCTGGTTTTGGTGTGTAGAGTAAATAAAGAGGAGTCTGAAACGGATTGCTTGAAACCGTATGTAAGAAGGTAGGTTTTTAATTCGGTGTACCAAGCTCGAGGGGCTTGTTTTAGGCCGTATATGGCCTTTTTTAATTTACAAACGTAATCTGGTTTCGCTTGGTTTACAAAGCCGGGTGGTTGAATCATAAATACAGTGTCAGTTAAATGACCTTGTAGAAACGCGTTATTTACGTCTAGTTGTCTTAGTGTCCATGAGTTGGTGACGGCCAGAGATAGTATGAGACGGACTGTTGTTGGTTTTATGACTGGACTAAAAGTTTCGTTGTAGTCAATGCCTGGTCTTTAGTGGAACCCTTTGGCAACAAGACGTGCCTTATGTTGTTTTAGGGTACCATCGGGGTTATATTTGTTCCGAAAGACCCACTTGCAGCCTATAGCATTATGGGATGACTCACGCGGGACTAGTGTCCAGGTATTATTTTTTTCTAGAGCGGTGAATTCATCTTGCATATCTTGTCGCCAATGGGGTAGGATAAGTGCTTGCTTGACCGTATTAGGTAGGTTGTCATTAGTAGAGGGAATATGAGCGAGATTGGCATAGCGAGGGTTGAGCTTGCGAATATTATGGTCCAGTCGAGTAGTGATGGTTTTCGGTGGTGGGATTGGTTTGGGCCGTTTAGGATGTGAGGTAGAAGGGAGTTCGGTGTTGGTGGGAATGATGGCAGGGGACGTAGGGAGGTCAAGGGGTGGGGGCAATGTCGTTGAGGATGGAGGACGAGTGGTAGACGGTCGTCGAGAGTAGACATGGATGAGGGGTGGTTGTAGTCGATTGGGTGGAGTAGTGACGGGTGGTGGTGATGGCGTAGGTGGGGTAGTGGGTGGTAGAAGTGGTATGTGGAGCAAGCACCATTCATTAGTATTGGAGGTAGGAGATGATACAGGAAGTGTTGGTTGCGTTTTGCGAAATGGAAAATCGTCATCAATAAATTGGACATGCCTTGATGTGTAAATTCGTTGTGTTTTTGGATCAAGGCAATGATAAGCACTTTGAGTATTCGAGTAGCCGATAAAGAGACAAGCGAGAGAACGATCTTCTAATTTGTGTTTAGTGTAGGGTCTTAACCATGGATAACAAAGACATCCAAAATTATGGAGCTTTGTGTAATTGGGTAGAGTATTATGGAGCTTGGAATAAGGTGAGCTACCATTTAACGTTTTGGTGGGCATTCGATTGATAAGGTAGGTTGCCGTACTAAAGGCAAATGGCCAATAATTGGTTGGTACGCCGGCATGGTTTAGTAAGGCAAGTCTTGTTTCAACAATGTGACGATGTCGTCTTTCGGCATAACCATTGTGTTCCGGGGTATGGGGAGGTGACGTATTGTGGGTTATACCATTATTTAGTAGGTTTTGATTTAATTTTGTATATTCACCACCATTGTCGGAAAAGAAACGTCGAATGGGTCTTTGAAAATATTTTTCAACTAATGCTTTAAATTGAACAAAAATAGTAGTGGTTTCGGATTTTCGTTTTAATGGATATAGCCAAGTATATTTGGTGAAATGATCAACGAATATTACATAGTATTTGTAATGGTCTCGGGATAGTACTGGGCTTGTCCATAAGTCCGAAAAAATTAGGTCTAGTGGTGCATTCGAAGACAGTGAAGAAATTGAAAATGGTTGCTTTTTGCTTTTGGAGATACTACAAGAATGACAATGTTCATAATTTTTAATCGGAAATGGTAACGTTTTATTGATAATTTTGATTACATCATAAGACGGATGGCCTAACTTATGATGCCATGATAGTGACGGTGTCTCCTTGACAGCAACTAGAGCGACTGGTTTTGAAGGACACCATTCGTAAACCCCTTGATTAGCACGGCCCTGGAGAAGAATTTTCCCCGATTGAATTGCCTTTACAAAAAACGAGTCATGTGAGAAAATTACGTAAGCATTATTGTCACGACATAATTGCGAAATTGACAAGATATTACGCGAAATTTTTGGTACATGAAGAACATTATTAAAGATAAGGCCGTGTAAAAAAAAGAACCTGTATTGGCAATTTGGAGCGTGGAACCGTCACCGATAATCAAATCATCGAAGCCATCATATGGAGAATGAAAAGCCAAGGTGTCTAAGTCTTGGGTGAGGTGGTGTGACGCTCCACTGTCAAGCAGAAAGTTCTGGTTTGGGTGGGGGCTGCCGGTGGTGGCAATGTGGGCCTGCGGTGGGTCTGATTGCTGGCGGTATGAGGGTGGTTCGGGAAACACAATGTTTGGAAAAATTTTCCTGAATACGGGGCAGTTGGCAATGACGTGACCGGTTTGTCGGCACCATTGACAACGTCCCTTGAAGGGCCTCGGGTTGTGATGGGTGGCAGACTGGTTGTTGGCTGCATATGACTGGTTGGCAGGCTGGTTGTTGTGGCGATAGTGGTTGCGGTTCTGGTTGTTGCCTCGGTAGGCTGGGTTGGCTGATGGTGTGAAGTGGTGGGTCGTTGGTTGGTGTTTCACGAGGAGCTCATGTTGCAAGAGCTTCTCGTGAAGTGCCTCAAACGTAATGGGGTTGTCTCGGGCTCTAACGGTATCAATAACCGGTTTGTAGAGCTCGTAATCTAGGCCTTTGAAAATTTTTGATACGACATCTTCGGGATCTAAGGTTTTTCCCATAAGGGCGAGTTGATCGACACATGATTTTATTTGGTTCATATAGTCAGTGATGGTTTGATCCGTCGTTTTCACGATGGAATCAAGTCGTTCCTTTAGTTGTAGGATATGTGCTCTTGAAGGGTTGGCGTAGGTGTGGGCAAGAATGTCCCACGCCTCCTTGGATGATTTTGCTCGGACTATTAATGATTGAAGGGCGGATGATATGGTGCCCATGAGAGCACCAAGTATTAATCCGTCTTGTTTTAGCCAAGATAGATAAGAAGGGTTTGGTTTTTCAATGGTGTCAGTGTCAACATAGGTTTTTGGTGGTGCACTCTCGGATCCATCGAGGAATCCGAGGAGACTGAAGCCAAACAAAATATGCGTTAATTGAAAATGCCAGGCTGTGTAATTTAGCGGAGTGAGTTTCACGCAATGATTCAAATTCAGTGATGTCAACGGTTTTGTGGTTTCGTGAGGGTTTTGAACGGTGTCATTGGTGTTGGTAGTGGTGTTTGTCATGGTGAAGGAAGGTGGCGGAAGCACGGCTGTGTGACGTTTGAAGATGGCACGCCTAGGTCGTAGGTTGAAGGTGGATCGATGTAGGTCTCTTGATACCATATAAGAGTAAGGGTTTTTGTTATTTCACAAAGTTACAGATACATTGATATTGTAGGACATATTTATAATAATACATGCTAGGTTAGGGTTATAATACTTTCTGTATTTACAATGATATGAGAATATCATCCTTCTATTTTTACAGTGAGAACATAATAACATCCCTTGATTTTAGGAGAGAATTGATCTTGTGATTATGTTGCTTGTTTTGTAGTGATATGGTTAATAATTTGGACCACCAAACAAGAGGCTATACCCTTGTCCAATATAATGTTTGCTTGTATCTCCCAAATAAACAGCCTTGTAAGTGTTAGGAATATCAGCAGTGACTTGCATTGGCACATTATCTGGAACATGAAACTTATTATCTAACTTAACAAACCCGATATTAGAAGCATAACAAGTTCTATAGAAATCACCGGCGACAAAGATCCCGATCCCATTGGCGGAAGTTTATGCGAGCTTGGAGGACTATAGACCTTCCCTCCTATTTGCACCACATTTGCTATAGATTTCATTGATGAAAACAACTCCTTGGGCCAATAACCCACGGGTATGAACTTTCCAATCGTTAAGTCCTCAAACAGCCACCAATTACCTGTTTTCGGATCCTGCAAGACATGATTAGTTAGTAACCCTTAAAGACCAAAGATGATAAATAGTTTAGTATTGTTTTGGATTTGTTAGATATAGGACAGTGTTATTACAAACACTTTCCTGACGAGTTAGCTCCCATTCAAATATACGACTTTACATATCCGGGACATATCTAATGGATACGGTATTATCAAGTTTGTATTCGACCCGAACATTTTGGTCCAAGAGGACTAGCATTGTAATTTGTAAGGTATTTGTCACAAATAGTAACCATACTAAACTCTAATCTCAGAACATCCGGGACATATCTAATGGATACGGTATTCCACTCTTCATTGGTACGTTCGAGAACCTAGAATTGAAATTAAATTCCGTATTTCAGATATTTCAAGCGTTTGCTAAAACATAAAATTTGGGTACTCACCTTGAAGATACTAAATACCATGGCGGTCACTGATTTTCCAGGGACAGATACAGGATAGTTAACTCCCCCCATAATCCTCTTTCGGCGTATTTGCACATAGCCTGGGCAAAGTCCATTGTAGCATCCTGTCTTGTGCAGACCATCTGCCTGAAGTTTAAAAATGGCATAGAAGACCCATTATTAGTATATATATTTTGTTATAGCTTAAAACAGTTAGTTAGTTTGTTAGAAATCTGTTACAAGTTAGTTACAACAAGCTGTTAGGGAGTTAGTTACACTACCATTTCTATAAATATCATCATGTATTCATTGTTTCAGTATCAATACAGAAATTCATTCTCTCACTCTCTTCCTATCTCTCAAATATCTTACTCGAGCTACACATCTAAGCTCCTGTAAACACTTCTAAGTTTAGTACTCGAATTATGTTAATTCCTGTACTATAACATATTTCCATTTGCGCAAAATTAATTAATCAATTTCTTAATTTGTTATAGTGACAAAGCGTTAAATCTTACAGTCCATGAACTATATGTTCGTGGTTGATGGTCCCCATACAGTACTGGATTAATCTGAGAAATACCAAAAAAAAATGGTAAAACATTTACAGTTTATACTTTATAAGATAGTGTTTGTGGAAGATAAATTCAATTATTTGAAATTGGTAGTTTTATTTTATCTATATATGCAACAAAGATGATTTCATGATGAGACATTAGAGACTACGAGAGGCGATAGATGATAAGTGACTTGCAGCCCATCCATATTCTATGCTATTGTAAGGACCATCAACACCAGTTCTAATCCATAAAAAAGCCTCACTAAGTTGGCGATCATCTATCGTCAAATTATATAAACTTAGTGTTGTTTTTGCTCCGAGAAATTTTATCGACGCATTATTCACCGGAGTTGTGACTGCTGCATACTGTCCGTATACAAAATCGCATGATCATAGTCAGTACCAGGGTCAGGATTTGAGTTTTGGGGGAAAAAGGCAAGTAAAATAAAAACATTAATATAGGAGAAAACTAGAAACATCATTTAGTCGTAAGTTGCGTGAGACCATTTACCCTTTACCCGCCATTATCTAGAGTACGTCACAGTACGAAAAATGCCTGGCGAATTAAGATCCCGATAGTAAAATCTAGCAATTCTACGATTTTGACATGGTAAGCGACTGTGAAGTGTGATGATACTTACATGGATAGTAGGTGGAAGAATTCTCTTTGAAGATCCAAGTCTAGGGTGTTTTTTGGTTTAGAAGAGCCTTTCCTCTGAGTAAATCATCCTTTTGAACTCTTCTGAATGGGACTGTTCCATCAGGACATAATTCATCTTCGTCTTCCAATCCAACTGTTGATCTTGTCTTCTTTGTAGATACTGGTTCTGCTGACATAGGCAGAGAGCTAGGGCTCATCTACTCACAGAAGCAACACATTTTATTAGTCATCGAGACACAAAAATTATGTCTGGTAACGATCTGTACTACCCGATAATACAAAACTTAATAGCATCGTTCTCATATATAATACTCCAATATACTTAACATATTGTGAAATTTACATAATAATATTAATATAATATGCCTTTCATAATAGTTTTATATCATTGTATAGGATTATTAAAAATCCAATTTAATTCAGCCGATAATTGAACGATCTTAGAAGGGTTGCCCAGGCCATGTCCTCCGAACTTTTAGGTTTAAAGTTTAAACTAATACAAGATTCAAGTCCGAAAGTCCGGTTAGAAAATGTACCTGAAGTTTGTGATTCTTGAGCAAAGGGTTGTCGAAAGCCGGTTGCTTATAAATATCAATACAATCAATTATATCACCATCTTTCTATAGAAAAAGGAAAACAAAGTGTCAAGTTTCCGAAAATGACACGCGTTTAATATATATATATATATATATATATATAGAGAGAGAGGCAAGATCCGGTGAGTCCACCTAAATATTTGAGTCCGTGAGTCCAGCTATACAATATCACAGAATATACAAAACAATATTACTGGTTATACTAAACAATATCACGAAAAAAACAGCACAAAAGGGTTAAAAATATTTTATGTCATACTACTCGCCGTTGACGACCACTACCCACCCACCAATACCGATGACAATCCAAGCATATAGATGACACAAACAAACATTTATCCACCATTGCCATCACCCATTATTTATCCAATGTTTTATTTACAATCTTCATATTCCTCCACCCATACACTTTACTCCTACTCGGAGCTCACACCACCACCAATCACAATAAAAAATTTAAATGTCATCGCTAAATTAGGGGTCTCGTCGTTGGTTATGAAGAAGAATGTCGGAGGCAATGCTAAGTAAAGAAGAATTAGGAAAAAAGAAGTTATGTACAATAAACTCATGTGAAACGCCGATAATAATGACTTTGCGGCATGCAAGGGCGAGAGAATGATGGTGTTTGTTGGACCTTCGATACCGGAATCAATTGGTGTGAAAAAAGTATGCGAAAAAAAAGTTAGTAATAGTGGGCGAAATTTATGTTCAGTGGTGTGATATTGTATAGTATAACCCGTGATACTGTTTAGTATAGCTTGTGATATTGTATCCTGGACTCACGGACTCAAAAAGATAGGGTGGACTCACATGATCCTAATTCTATATATATATATATATATATATATATATATATATATATATAGTACAGCAAAAAAAAAATCCCAAGGCATACATTTTAGAGGAAAAAAGTCATGCACAACATGTGTCCATACATGGGTAATACATTTGAAGCCTATTCATTTGTCTAATACTAATTGACAAAAGCATCAACAATATAATGAAGAAGTTTCAAGCATTCGTATCCTTCGTCTTCGAGGTGGGTGAAAGTCATTGGCTTATCAACAATGTAATGAGATAGGTTAAGTCATATTCTATGAGATCAATCGAGTTTCCTTTCCTAAAAATGAAATTGTTGGCTTAACAATATATATAAACATTCTTTTGTATCTATATTTTAACAGTAGATCTTGCTTAAGACGGGTCGGATCTTGCAACGGGTATTTTGTGAGAGGAAATGGGTAGAGGGGACAAGGTGGGCTCCCCTCATGTGCTCTCCACTCACCCTTGATGGGTATTTTGTGAGAGAATATGGTATCCGTCTTAAGCTTAAGACGGATACCTCCGTCTTAAATAAGAATTTGTAATATTTTAATAGCTTAAAAAGAGAGAATTTAACCATAAAAGTCTTAATTGGTGGCTTGTTCAAACTTTTAAGCTGTTCTTCGAGGTCTCCATCCTTTTCTTTGGATCTAAACTCTGTATTACTTCCATCAACTCCATGGCTTATCAGACTAATCAGGGATGATAATATTAACTATTTCTACAGAAAACTTCATGTCTACAAGTAAGCTAAATTATCTTTGCTTGGATTGTTCTATCCCAAGAGCACAGTCGGTATGTGTATATATATGTGGATTTTTTGAACCTAGAATGACTAAAAATCTGATGAAATCAATATCTATGAGAATTTGAGAATCCATTTTTTCCCATAAGTATTTGAATCCATTTTCCCATAATTTTCATATAATCATAATTTCCTCGCTTAGATTTTTCGACACTTTTTAAAGGATGCACACGTAATCAAATAAACTCTCGTGTCTGTATGTAAAACTTCCCGTATTGCCACATCCAGTTTCCCTAGCTACTCCCCACTCCAACAACCACCATTAACTCCACCGTCGTCATCATCCCTACCGCTACCGCAACCTACGTTATCGTCATCTTTCCCTTGACTGCAATCCAAAGTAACAATCAATTTCCAAAGCAACGAATTTTAGTTTCTGATTTTAACCCAAATTAGTTTATTTAGTGAAATTGGATTATTTTTAAAGAACAAAAATGTGTTACATTTGAAGGTGATGTATAGAAACATGCAGCCCCATCCTAGACGTAATCAGAATCCGTACCCGTACGGCCGTACGGCGTACCCATCTATTTTCATTATTCATATCCATGCCCATATGCACCTATTTTTCATTATTCATATCACATCCTCGTCGATTTAATTTATTTTCCTTCGCCATCCGTACCCTCATTCCCTCCTAACCCACATATTATAGGAAAGTGATAATAACAATCATTGTGATTCATATAGACTCTCTAGATCGTCTCATACTCTCATATAAAGTAAAAATCACAAAGATTTCTTGAAAAAATAATAAATTATGAAGATAAAACATGTGAAAAAATCTGTAGCAATGTAAACAAAAAAAATAGACAGACTTGTTCTCATAAAATTTTCCCACCTTAAGAATGTTTGATTGCCTGGGCAAAGTGCATTGCAGTTTACTGTGTACAGGTGGTCAGACCACCTTAACCCCTTTTCTATTCAAATAAATCACAGAGTATTTCAGACCAACGACCATGTAAATTCAATGAGCATGTTTGGCTTAATAATTGGACGTTAAGACTTTTGCAAGAACCCCTTAGCTATTAACAATATCTCAAGCAAATAACAAGACCATATCAATATCCCATGAATTAAGCAATCAGATAATTGTAAATATGGCAAATATGTATTCTATTCTCTTAATAACTTTATTGTATAAAAATCCTACCCTAATTGATTGTATAGCACTACTATATATTGTACATCCATCCGTAAATAAAATTATAAAATCATTTACCAAAAACCTTATTGTCTTATATGGTATCATCGAGCCTCAATCGATCCAACGCACTACGACCTCACTGTCACTCATTCAAACGCCAAAAACAACACACAACCCACCCGACTCTCACCATGACTACCACCAATGCCGACACCACTGTTTCCAACCCTCACGATGCGGCCCAACCTCTCACGGCCCCAAACCTCACCCACGTAGTCAAACTCCATCCACTTAACTACACAACCTGGCGGTTCCAACTCACAAACATACTCTTTGGCATGAGTCTTCTCGGTTTCCTAGATGGCTCCAACCCAGCCCCTGCTCCCACCGTCACCACTGCCACTGGCCAAGAAACACCCAACCCCGCTAATCTGTCTTGGTTAAAACAAGACGGACTAATTCTAGGTGCTCTCATGGGCACCATCACGGCTGCCCTACAAACCCTAATTGTTCGGGCCAAAACCGCAAAGGAAGCCTGGGATATTCTTGCCCAAACCTACGCAAACCCATTGTTGGAGCTAGTGTCCTCCAGTTAGTGCAATAACATAAATAAATCTCTGTAGGTTCACAGGGTATACTTTGTATTATAATCAGTTGATTAACGTTTATCAATAACGGTTGGCTTGCTAGATAAGTTTGACGTTGTTGTCATACAGATGGCGGTGATCAACTGGTCCCTAAAAGTCACACCTATAGGATGTGTTTGAGAGATGTGATTATTTGAGAAAATAATCATATTGATACCCTATTATATGACTAAAAGGTTAGTCAGTGTAATTGACTAAAAGGTTAGTCAATGTGATGATGAGACGAAAGTTAGCTGAGACGAATTAACTGTAATTCGTAAAATTGAATATAAAAAGTTATATTTAATTATAGTATATAATGTAAGCTAATTAAACATAAACCGTTATAATTAATTGGCAAATTATAAATATACGGATATTTATAATTAATGACGGATTATAATGTCGGTCCATGTAAAACGACGATTATAATATATTACATTATATTGGAAGCTAAAATGAACAAAACCGGATGTATCCAGATACACTCGGGTTTTCGGGTCAATGGGTTGTTATTTGAGGAGACTTAAATCTCCTCATATAAAACTATATGTGCCGTGAGTTTGAGAGAAGTGAGAAAAAGAGTGCAAATTGGTTGATTTGGCTTTTCTAACCTAATTCTCTCTCTCTGCCTCCATCTCATCTAAACATCACACAAACTGACAAAAGTTATCAGTAACTTTTGACATAAACACAAATCAAAAGTTAACAGTAATTTTTGATAACTTCTAGCAACACAAGGGTATTTCTCGGAGCATCTTGGGTGCAACGATTAGGAGGATATCTACCTTGATATCTCTGTTCTTTACGCCGATTGCTAGGACCGTAGGTTGATTTCTATATTCCTTTTGTTGTTTTCGTTTATGACTAGTATAATCAAGTTATTACTATTTCGTTATAATCCTATAATAATTGTATTGTGGTAATACGGATTTCCCACAAGTGGTATCAGAGCATAGGCCACGAAATTGTTTTAATTTGATTTCATAAACCGAAACTGTTTATGCCGCTGTGTGTTTGTCTCGATCGAGGACTTTAGTGTCTCGATCGAGCAGCTTTTGTGAGTTTTTGGTCGATCGAGTACTTGTTTTCACTCGATCGAGCAGTTTTCTCTGTTGTTTGGTCGATCGAGTACTGGGTTATGCTCGATCGAGCTGTTTTCTGGATAGTTTGGTCGATCGAGTAACTTTGTCTGCTCGATCGAGCAGATTTCGCTATTGCTTTGATCGATCGAATGGTATGCTTGCTCGATCGAGGACTTTTGTGTCTCAATCGAGTGATGTTTACTTGATCGAGGTCCCTGTTTGTCGACTAGGAAGAATTAATCGTATTTCCTTTCGTATTCGTTTTCATTTAGATTTATTTTGTTATTTTAATCTGTTAAAATAACATAGAATAGATTTGTAGATGTTTTAATTTAATAAAGATTAGATTAAAATGAAAATGAAAATGATGTTGAATGATTTTATGAAAGGATATTAATTTTTCCCTTTTGTCGATAAGGACCGTATTGCTTGAAAAAAAAAAAAAAAAAAAATTTGCCGAAAAAAATTTTATGCTGAAAAATTTCTGTTTTTCGTGTTCAAGTTTTTGGCCTTTAATTGTACATTATTCGGATTGTGTATAATTAATGTGAATCGGTTCACATATGCTTAATATCTTACATTTTAAAACAGTTTGAAATGTTTAGGATAGTTCATTTTATCAGTAAAATGAATCGGGATTGTAATTGATGTGGGTAATTACGGAATTACCACATAATTATAATCTATGTTGGAATGGTGGTTTGGATAATAAAACATCGTAATAACTGTATTATGTCTTGTATGTTTTATTTTAGTTGATGCTTTTATAATGTTTTGGAATTGATTGAATGAATTTTTAACGTATTTTTACAATCAGTTGTAACTTAGTGTGGCCTTAGTAGATTGTGTTACCGTAATGATGGTAACATAGTCTTGGATGTATTTGGAGATCTCGAATCTCCATTATTTTTAGTTTTGGGTTTTGAAATTAGTATGTAATAAATAGGATCTATGTAATTTTATTTGTTGTAATTTCAAAGAAGACTAAAGATGGAGATTGGAGCTCACTCCCGCTACATGGACCAAGAAGGGTGATAAAGTCAAGCTTCGAGGGTCCAATCTGTTGGATTCCGAGTTGTATTTTACTCTTTTTGGTAGGATAGGCCACACTAGGACTTGTTTTTTTACGTTTTTCTTTCTCGTTTGGTTTCCATCACATGATAGATATAATTGCATCATATTCCGCCTAAACCAAACCACCTAATAAAATGCATGTAAAACGATTCATATAGGTTGAATATTTTAATCATGGACATACAGATGTCACTCGCTTTTAGGGCCATCACCTTAATTAAATCATTCTCGAGTTGCTAGACATTCGTTCACTTAAAATGAATTTAAGTTAAGATGATGGGACCTTCCCCTATAAATTAAAATTGAGACTAGTCTTTATAGGAAAAACTACTATGAGCCCCTTCTTCGTCGGAAGTCATAATATGACCCCTTCTACGTTGGGTAAGTAGTGAGTGTTGACCTATTTTATCTCAACATTCTAGTACGAGTAATATCTCGTGATTATGATGGACTAAAGATAGAATTTACAGAAATTTATCGACCAGGAATTCTAAAAGTAGAATTAGCCAAGAGGTTGGCTTATCAATGTACAGAAATTGAGTCTTGGGATCATTTATATAATTCTTGAGGGAGGTCAATTGTATAAATGCACGAGTCATCGAATTAAACAGTTTTTCATTTGACTCAAATTTTAAAACGATGAAACTTATCATATTTATTTTTCCCACAGTCATATATTCAGATATAACTGCTAATAACAAATGGTTGGCCATACTGATGACCCAATGCCAAGTGCCACGCTCGGACGTGAGTCCTGGCTTAAGATGGTCATGGACACTATGAATCAGTCAACGCGACTGAAGAATAACGGGTCCAACTTTGCGGACTGGGAGGCGGCATTACGGAATGCTGCCATTGCTGACGGTAAGCTCAAGTACTTGACTGAGCCACTACCGCCAAACCCAGGCCCCAATGTAGGAGCAAATGAATCACTTGCTTATAGTGATTTCGTAATGGAGGCGGGTGCGATAAAGAACGTACTCATCTTTTCAATGGAATCAAATTTGCAAAGGCGATTCATTGCCCAAGGTGCAAACAAGATTTTCACCACGCTCTCTAACGAGTTCTCGAAAGCACCGAGGATCGTTAGCTATGAGCATACCTGTCGCTTCTTTGAAAGCGAAACTCCAGAGGGGCCAAGTAGTTAGCCCACACATTTTTGACATGATTGAGAATGTCGAGAAACTGGAGGCACTTGGTTGCAAAATCGATGAGAAGATCGTCATGGATCGCGTTCGTCATTCAGCTCCACTCACTCCTTGTACAGACAGAGAGTGATCTGAAATTGAGTGGGAGTCTGAAACAGGACGTTCTCATGATAGCAAACAAGGGCAAAGGTATGGGCAAGGCTAAGGCTAACCTAGCTGTAGGGAAGCCGAAATTCAAAACGCCAGGGCAAGGCAAGAGTGGGCCTGGTGAGTCTAGCGGTAGCTCACAAGGCAAGACAAAGAGCGATGAAGGTAACGTGGAGTGCCACCATTGCCACAAGTTTGGGCATTGGAGGAGGAACTGCCTCGTGTACCGAGAGGACATTAAAGCAGGCCGCGTCTCTCCTGTTGGTTTGTCTTCTTCTTTTATTCATATGATTGAGATCAACCATGCAAGTTTCGGAACTTGGGTACTAGATACTGCTTGTGGTTCTCATCTGTGAGTAGTAGAAAGCAAAAGGTG